>CM066914.1:18253892-18256392 GCA_033964015.1 Scolanthus callimorphus | reverse complement strand
ATCATCATCATCATCACATCATCATCATCATCATCATCATCATCATCATCATCATCATCATCATCATCATCATCATCATCATCATCATCATCATCATCATCATCATCATCTCATCATCATCATCATCATCATCATCATCATCATCATCATCATCATCATCAATCATCATCATCATCATCATCATCATCATCATCATCATCAATCATCATCATCATCATCATCATCATCATCATCATCATCATCATCATCATCATCATCATCATCATCATCATCATCATCATCATCATCATCATCATCATCATCATCATCATCATCATCATCATCATCATCATCATCATCATCATCATCATCATCATCATCATCATCATCATCATCATCATCATCATCATCATCATCATCATCATCATCATCATCATCATCATCATCATCATCATCATCATCATCATCATCATCATCATCATCATCATCATCATCATCATCTCATCATCATCATCATCATCATCATCATCATCATCATCATCATCCTCATCATCAATCATCATCATCATCATCATCATCATCTCATCATCATCATCATCATCATCATCATCATCATCATCATCATCATCATCATCATCATCATCATCATCATCATCATCATCTCATCATCATCATCACATCATCATCATCATCCATCATCATCATCATCATCATCATCATCATCATCATCATCATCATCATCATCATCATCATCATCATCATCATCATCATCATCTCATCATCATCATCATCATCATCATCATCATCATCATCATCATCATCATCATCATCCATCATCATCATCATCATCATCATCATCATCATCATCATCATCATTCATCATCATCTCATCATCATCATCTCATCATCATCATCATCATCATCATCACATCATCATCATCATCATCATCATCATCATCATCCATCATCATCATCATCATCATCATCATCATCATCATCATCATCATCATCATCATCATCATCATCATCATCATCATCATCATCATCATCATCATCATCATCATCATCATCATCATCATCATCATCATCATCATCATCATCATCATCATCATCATCATCATCATCATCATCATCATCATCATCATCATCATCATCATCATCATCATCTCATCATCATCATCATCATCATCATCATCATCAAAATCACATCATCATCCATCATCATCATCATCACATCATCATCATCATCATCATCATCATCATCATCATCATCATCATCATCATCAATCATCATCATCATCATCATCATCAATCATCATCATCATCATCATCATCATCATCATCATCATCATCATCATCATCATCATCATCATCATCATCATCATCATCATCATCATCAATCATCATCATCATCATCATCATCATCATCATCATCATCATCATCATCATCATCATCATCATCATCATCATCATCATCATCATCATCATCATCATCATCATCATCATCATCATCTCATCATCATCATCATCATCATCATCATCATCATCATCATCATCATCATCATCATCATCATCATCATCATCATCATCATCATCATCATCATCATCATCATCATCATCATCATCATCATCATCATCATCATCATCATCATCATCATCATCCATCATCATCATCATCATCATCATCATCATCATCATCATCATCACATCATCATCATCATCATCATCATCATCATCATATCATCATCATCATCATCATCATCATCAATCATCATCATCATCATCATCATCATCATCATCATCATCATCTCATCATCATCATCATCATCATCATCATCATCATCATCCATCATCATCTCATCATCATCATCATCATCATCATCATCATCATCATCATCATCATCATCATCATCATCACATCATCATCATCATCATCATCATCATCATCATCATATCATCATCATCATCATCATCATCATCATCATCATCTCATCATCATCATCATCATCATCATCATCATCATCATCATCATCATCATCTCATCATCATCATCATCATCATCATCATCATCATCATCATCATCATCATCATCATCATCATCATCATCATCATCATCATCATCATCATCATCATCATCATCATCATCATCATCATCATCATCATCATCATCATCATCATCATCATCATCATCTCATCATCATCATCATCATCATCATCATCATCATCATCATCATCATCATCATCATCATCATCATCATCATCATCATCATCATCATCATCACATCATCATCATCATCATCATCATCATCATCATCATCATCATCATCATCATCATCATCATCAGTCATCATCATCATCATCATCATCATCATCTCATCATCATCATCATCATCATCATCATCATCATCATCATCATCATCATCATCATCATCATCATCATCATCATCATCATCATCATCATCATCATCATCACATCATCATCATCATCATCATCATCATCATCATCATCATCATCATCATC
>CM066914.1:18013892-18246392 GCA_033964015.1 Scolanthus callimorphus | reverse complement strand
TCATCATCATCATCATCATCATCATCATCATCATCATCATCATCATCATCATCATCATCATCATCATCATCATCATCATCATCATATCATCATCATCATCATCATCATCATCATCATCATCATCATCATCATCATCATCATCATCATCATCATCATCATCATCATCATCATCATCATCATCATCATCATCATCATCATCATCATCATCATCATCATCATCATCATCATCATCATCATCATCATCATCATCATCATCATCATCATCATCATCATCATCATCCATCATCATCATCATCATCATCACAATTCATCATCCTCATCATCATCATCATCATCATCATCATCATCATCATCCTCATCATCATCATCATCATCATCATCATCATCATCATCATCATCATCATCATCATCATCATCATCATCATCATCATCATCATCATCATCATCATCATCATCACATCATCATCATCATCATCATCATCATCATCATCATCATCATCATCATCTCATCATCATCATCATCATCATCATCATCATCATCATCATCATCATCATCAATCATCATCATCATCATCATCATCATCATCTCATCATCATCATCATCATCATCTCATCATCATCATCATCATCATCTCTATCATCAATCATCATCATCATCATCATCATCATCATCATCATCATCATCTCATCATCATCATCATCATCATCATCATCATCATCATCCTCATCATCATCATCATCATCATCATCATCATCATCATCATCATCATCATCATCATCATCATCATCATCATCATCATCATCATCATCATCATCATCATCATCATCATCATCATCATCATCATCATCATCATCATCATCATCATCACATCATCATCATCATCATCATCATCATCATCATCATCATCATCATCATCATCATCATCATCATCATCATCATCATCATCATCATCATCATCATCATCATCATCATCATCATCATCATCATCATCATCATCATCATCATCATCATCATCATCATCACATCATCATCATCATCATCATCATCATCATCATCATCATCATCATCATCATCATCATCATCATCATCATCATCATCACATCATCATCATCATCATCATCATCATCATCATCATCATCATCATCATCATCATCATCATCATCATCATCATCATCATCATCATCATCATCATCATCATCATCATCATCATCATCATCATCATCATCATCATCATCATCATCATCATCTCATCATCATCATCATCATCATCCATCATCATCATCATCATCATCATCATCATCATCATCATCATCATCATCATCATCATCATCTCATCATCATCATCATCATCATCATCATCATCATCATCATCATCATCCTCATCATCAGCATCATCATCATCATCATCATCATCATCATCATCATCATCATCATCATCATCATCATCCATCATCTCATCATCAATCATCAATCATCATCATCATCATCATCATCATCATCATCATCATCATCATCATCATCATCATCATCATCATCATCATCATCATCATCATATCATCATCATCATCATCATCATCATCATCCATCATCATCATCATCATCATCATCATCATCATCATCATCATCATCATCATCATCATCATCATCATCATCATCATCATCATCATCATCATCATCATCATCATCATCATCCATCATCCATCATCATCATCATCATCATCATCATCATCATCATCATCATCATCACATCATCATCATCATCATCATCATCATCATCATCATCATCATCATCATCATCATCATCATCATCATCACTCACATCATCATCATCAATCATCATCATCATCATCATCATCATCATCATCATCATCATCATCATCATCATCATCATCATCATCATCATCATCATCATCATCATCATCATCATCACATCATCATCATCATCATCATCATCATCATCATCATCATCATCTCATCATCATCACATCATCATCATCATCATCATCATCATCATCATCATCATCATCATCATCATCATCATCATCATCATCATCATCATCATCATCATCATCATCATCATCATCATCATCACATCATCATCATCATCATCATCATCATCATCATCATCATCATCATCATCATCATCATCATCATCATCATCATCATCATCATCATCATCATCATCATCATCATCTCATCATCATCATCATCATCATCATCATCATCCAATCATCATCATCATCATCAATCATCATCATCATAATGTCTCTCATCATCATCATCATCATCATCATCATCATCATCATCATCATCATCATCATCTCATCATCATCATCATCATCATCATCATCATCATCATCATCATCATCATCATCAGCATCATCATCATCATCATCATCATCATCATATCATCATCATCATCATCATCATCATCATCATCATCATCATCATCATCATCATCATCCTCACATCATCAGCCATCATCATCATCATCATCCATCATCATCATCATCATCATCATCATCATCATCATCATCATCATCATCATCATCATCATCATCATCATCATCATCATCATCATCATCATCATCATCATCATCATCATGCATCATCATCATCATCATCATCATGCATCATCATCATCATCATCTCATCATCATCATCATCATCATCATCATCATCATCATCATATCATCATCATCATCATCACATCATCATCATCATCATCATCATCATCATCATCATCATCATCATGAATCATCCTCATCATCATCATCATCATCATCATCATCATCATCATCAATCATCATCATCATCATCATCATCATCATCATCATTCATCATCATCATCATCCATCATCATATCATCATCATCATCATCATCTCATCATCATCATCATCATCATCATGATCATCATCATCATCATCATCATCATCATCATCAGTCATCATGATCATCATCTCATCATCATCATGATCATCATCATCATGATCATCATCATCATCATCATCATGATGCATCATCATCATCATCATCATCATCATCATGATCATCATGATCATCTCATCATCATCATGATCATCATCATCATCATCTCATCATCATGATCATGATCATGATCATGATCATGATTATTATTATTATTATTAGAGAGAAAAAAGCCGCTCTTCAATGCGGCCATTCCATCTCCCCACCAAGCATTGCTGGGGAGGTCACCGTCCCTCTTTCTTGTGTACAGTATGAGTAGATAATAAATAGATAAATAAAAATAAAAATCGAATTAAATATAGACGGCTGCCTATTCCAGTTGCACGACTCCTCCGAGGATCTTTCTTAAAGTGGTTTCCCCTTCCATTAGGACTGTTCTCTGCATAGAGGCCACTATCCTGGTGGCCTCTTCACTGCTCGAGAACAGTCTCTGGACCGCACGCCGCGCCCCCCCGGAACTCCACCGCCCAGACAACCGATGACGACAGGAATCACCTCCACTCTAAACCCTGGTCTTCGTTCTCTGATGATCTCGTATGCTAATTGTTGGTACTTTTTAAGTTTCGTCTTTCTGGTTTCCTCTATGTTGCGCTCCATGGGGCATGCCATATCTACCAGGAAGATTCTCTTTTCATCAACGTCCTCCAGGGTCAAGTCTGGTCGCCTAGCCGTGTTTTTCTTTCTTAACCTGTACTCGAAGTCCCAACACAGCTTATATTTGTCACCTTTGAGTACATGACCTTTTCTCCATGCGCCTTGCCACGCGTCTTTTGCTGCCAGCAGGTCCTTCTCCATGGCCCAGTTGGTGGCCAGCACCATGAGCGCATTATTATGGCGACGAAGATACTCTGTCGCGGTGATGGTCTCGCATCCCGAGAGAGAAGATGTTCGACGGTCTCGTCCTGTGCGTTACATAGCCTACACAGTCCCTCATCTCCTATCCCTCTCATCGCCTTCCACTTCCGCGTTTCCACCATCTGCTCCATCATGTCCATAATACTGGAGGGTCTTCTGCGGAGATATGTTCGTCGTTAGCCAGGCGGCGTCTTCACTCTCTTGGGCAGCAAACGCCTGGCTCTGCATGCTCTTTTGTACATACTTGGTAGTCAGCTGTTCCTTATACCGCACCCTTATTGCCTCCTTCAACTCCTTCCAACATCCCGCCCAATCCTTTTCAATCCTCTCTCCATTCCTTTTCACCTCATTCGCTCGAACTCTCGACCTCTTCTCCCAGCTCTTGCATCGCCTCCTCTGCTCTCTTTCTTAGGCTCTTGTACTCGTTTTGGAGCTCTCTTCTCCAGGCCACTTGTATCCATTGGCTCGTGCTACATGCCATGTACGTTGCCACCCGCACTTTGGTCTGCTGGTAAACTGCACGCAAGCTCTTGAGGCCACGTCCACCGTCTTCCCGCTTCATGTACAACCTCTCGTCGCTCGCTTGTCTCCCCAGCATCCTCTTCTCACGTAGCTTGTTCTTGACTAGCATGTCTAGCTCGTATAATTCTTTCAAACTGAATTGGCACACATTCATGGCATAAGCAGCCACTGGTATAACTCTGGTGTTGACTGCCTTCACAAGGTTCTTGTCGTAGAGCTCTAGGTCTGTAAGCTATCTAGCCTCCTCGACATCTCGTCCATTACTCTTTGTAGGACCTTCCCCTTGTCTATTCCCTTTCCTTGCTCAAGTCCAAGAAACTTGTACGTTTCGTCCTTGTCCGGATCAAGGGCCTGAGCCCTGGCCTCAAGTATCTTGAGCCCTTCCCCTTTGATCATTTCTCCTTGTTTGAACACCACCTCTGCGCACTTCTTCACTCCATATACTGCTCCCGTGTCATGGCTCGCTGTTACGATGATCTCATTGGCTGCTTCCATGTCCTGATGGTTCTGCTGATACACCTTTAGGTCATCTATGAATAGACTGTGGGTTCGTTTCGTATGCCGCTCTCGCGGTGGCCCCATCTTATACCCTCTTGTACCCTCTAACAGCATCATCACCGGGACTTCCGTTAAGCAAAACCCCACGGGGAGTAGCTATCGCCTTGCAGGAATCCACATCTTATACTAATCCACCTGCTCTTAATCTTCGTGCCTCCAACATTAAGCTCCAGCCTCGTCTTCCAGCTACACATCAATTTGCGTAGCACCCTGATCACACTCTCAGGGATCCCCATCCACTCATAGACCATCAGCATCCAGTCATGATGCACTTTATTATTATTATTATTATATTTATTATTATTATTATTATTATTATTATTTATTATTATTATTTATTATTATTTTATTATTATTATTAATTATTATTATTATTTATTATTATTATTATTATTATTATTATTATTATTATTATTATTATTATTATTATTATTATTATTATTATTATTATTATTATTATTATTATTATTATTAAAGAGCCTGTGTCAGACGCCATTTTGACAGCATAGCAAGATATGTCGGAAAAAGCATCCATTTCCATCGGCTGATTTAGAGGAATATAGAGCATTGTTCTCGATTGAATTCGGTAAATTGAAAATTAAAATTTAAAAACAAATTGAAAAAGAAATTGAAAATTTAATTCGTCTTCTAATGTCGAACGAAAACAATAACAAAGAGTGGCTGACACAGGCTCTTTAATCTGACTATCAGGCGATTCCTGGGCGCATTTGCCTG
Source organism: Scolanthus callimorphus (assembly GCA_033964015.1). Classification (NCBI taxonomy): domain Eukaryota; kingdom Metazoa; phylum Cnidaria; class Anthozoa; order Actiniaria; family Edwardsiidae; genus Scolanthus; species Scolanthus callimorphus. The sequence continues at coordinate 18,240,732 of CM066914.1, read as the reverse complement.
ATAGATTATCGATGAGACTATTTCCCAATCCTAGGACATTGTTCGAAGTTTGTCAGGATTTCCAAACCCGGGAAATGTGTTGAAAAATGGAGGCAAAGCCGAGACGAGGTGTTAGGCAATCCTGACAAACAAAATACTGCCAAGTGACTGATATAACTTCTTAAACGAATGAATTATAAATAAGCTTGAGAACTGTGTTTCCAATCATAGAATCCACGCTTGGAAAACGAGTACCAGGTGGCGCTAGCTTTTGGAGTGCTTGCGGTAGACTTCGTCATCCTGTCATGGATTATTCATTCTCTCTGGAAAACTGGTTGCACACTCAAGGCTGAGGGCGATGTTACCAAGATCACTCGCCACCGTCACTTTCGGAACACTTTGGTTTTCACTATGCTAGGTGAGCTGGAACGGGATCCCGCTCCCGGGCACTCGAAAAAAAATCCGTACCCCCTGTTGAGGGCCCTGAATTTCCAGGTGGGTGGTCCTAGAGCAGACTGGAACCGGGGTCGGTACCCTGGAGTAAAATTCACAAAGTGGGTAAACATAATTATCAGGGTGGTCATGAGAAAATCATTCACTGGAATTCCAGGGTGGGCTGGGACAACCAGAAAATTTCATGGATCCTCAAACACGAGGGACGGATTTTTTTCGAATGTTCAATAGCGATGGATCCTCGAGCATGAATGAGCCGCCGCCCGTTCGAAGATGATTATATTATTGAACTGACACCTGTCAGTTCAATAATACAGCCGATACACCTGAAGTCAGTTATTACTTTGTCAGTTTTAGTGAAGTCCATCTAGAAGTAGCCAGACTTCGAGTGCCTGACATCGTGAACTGCTTGTTTGAAGCCCTGGAAATCCAAAAACACACTTTGAAGGTGATATTTGGTGTATCATATCCGTAATCTAGAGAATTTGAGCTTTAAGGTTACTGAGAACCTTCGCTCACGTGTTCGAAAAAAAAATCATACACGTCTTTAGTTTAACCAAAACATATCAACCTATATATCGTTGGAAAGCTTATAGAATGGACTAGCGAACTATGGCAAAAATAATTATTTTTTTCATAATTACAATTTTTTTAAAGGTTTTATTAAAAATTCGGCTGTGAGAGTTTCAAGAGATAACGCTGACGAACTGCTAGACCTTGACTCCCAAGTAACACATTGTTTTAATCCTTAAAGGTGTTTCTCAAAAACCGTGTCTCTGTTTTTTAAAATTTTGCTTTGCTCAAAAGTTATCGAACTTTTAAATTTCGAAGGTCAAATTTTGTGGAATTTTCACGCTCTAAAAATTGTAAAAATTCATAACTGTTGAACTAAACAAAATTTAAAAAATCGCAGACACGGTTTTTGAGAAACACCTTTAAGGATTAAAACATTGTGTTACTTTTGAGTCATGGTCCAGCAGTTCGACAGCGTTAGCTCGTGAAAATAGCACACCAAAATATTTCATCAATGCTTTTAAAAAAATAAAAGGTATCAATAAGTGATTTCTTTTTGCCATAGCCCGCTAGTCCATTCTATAAGCTTTCCAACGATATATAGGTTGACATATTTTGGTTAAACTAAGGACGTGTATGATTTTTTTTTCGAACAACGTGCGCGAAGGTTCTCAGTAACCTTAAATCTGTAGAAAATGTATTGGCTAATAATACTTAGAATTTTCGAACAACCTTAAAAAATAGACCGAATTTCAGAGGACTGTCGAAAGTAAACCAAACTTGCGTTTTCTTCGCGTTCCTATTGGTTGATGACTTGGGTCTTTGTTTAGTCAGCCAATCAGAATGAGGAGAAAACCAAACACACGGTGTCCCTTGTTTTCTTCGCTCCCCGATTGGTTTTTGTTGAACTGGTGTATTACCAATAGTAAATCGATCGAACGATTAAAGTTTGATTGCACTTACACCAGGAATAATTTTATTCTAAGCTTCTCTATTTCATTTTAGCCTACATTGCATGCTGGATTTCAGGGCCTGTCTCACTCAACGGCAAATCTTATTGTATCCGGGTGAGTGTATACAACGCACATACAAAGACAGTATTTACATAACAATTCAGTCTTATCGACTGCCAAAAGGAACATAACTCCTCGCCTTGGGCCAAATGATTTCCCATTTCAGATCACGTTCCATTTATTTGAATAATCTTTCGTCCTGAATGCTTCCATATTCATATATCCTTGTAATGTAAGAAAGCGTGTAAGAAAACGAAAAAATAGTCGTCACGGAAATACTCGTCATTTGAACCACCCACCCTGGAATTTTAGTGTTGTTTTCATGACTTGATCCTAGTAATTGCGCTTACCCACCACGGAATTTTGTATTTTAAGGGTGCCACCCACCCGCCCAATACTCGTCGGATGTCACGTGATATGAAATGGGAGGACTAAGTAGTGAAGGGGGCAATTGGCTAACACTTTTTGCGGTGGTTGTTTTTCCAAGAACTGGCGCGCGATCCGGTTGTTGGAGGATGCCTTTACTGACGCTTTAGCCTTCGTTTTACTACTAGCCATCGTGGTTTTGTGGCGACCACCTCCAGCAAGCAAAGGTAACCACAAAACGTTTGTCAGGAATATTTGTCTGAGCTACGGCCCCTATTGTCTGGTCCTGCGAGCGCCTGCTTACCCAAGCCCCAGGATCAGATCTGGAAACTTATCTGATCACCTTAGAATTTTAAGACACGTCTCAGTCTTCTAGCCTTCCGCTGATTAATTGGGAGGACGTGAACCTCGATTTATTGTTTCATCCTAAAGACACGAAGAAGAAACCCAAGCAGCTCGGCGGGCCTGTCACGCTTTGCCTGGCTATTGCGTCATTGCTCCATGTCAGCTTGAAGAGCGGTAGCCTACGTTGGCTGAAGTGGATTTTCTTTCCGCATTGGGGGAGGGGGGAGGGGGGGGAGGAGGGGTCGATTACCCCGGAAAATTCCAGGGATCTATCTAAGCCCTGGAAATTCAAACGGGAGGGGGTCTATCAGGGCTCTGGAAATTCCAAGGGTTGAGGGCCCATGGAAATAGTCCTGGAAATTCCAGGAGGAGGGGTCAGTCGAAGCTGTGGAAAAGGAACTATTTTAGGTAACCTGGAAATTCCAATGGAGGTAGTGTTGAATTTCCAGGGGAGGAGGGTGTGGCAGACCCCTGGAAATTCCAGGGGAGGGGTCGTCGGAGATCTCCAGAAATTCCAGGGGAGGGAGGTCTTCAAATAGTAGGCTCCTCGACCCCCCGGTGCGAAAAAAATGCGATCAGCCGTTGTATCGCCTCTCACCATAAACATCGGCCTACGAGGGTCTACGAACTGCGGAACTATTCCTAGGTCCGACTTCATATTTCGTTTTTACGAAAACATTTTTAATCCTCACAAAACTATTGGATCCCCTAATACTGTATGTTTGCACCGATTTGTCATTGATTTCAGGGAGATTTCGCCTCGAAAACGCTATGAACTCTTGCTTACGTCATCTCGATTTTTAAGTCGAGGCGCTACTCTTCGACCAATAACATCAATCGTTATATTTGATCCGAATTGAAACTAACTAATCGAAGACTGTCTATAAACCTGTCTATAAATGTCGCCGAGGGTTCGTAAAACCTTCCAGGGCTCATAAGTGGAGAATACTCAGAATTATTAACACCACAAAGAGGATTCGTGGCCGAGAGAAAGAAGCAGCCTGGGGATTCTTGGCTTTTTTCTAAAACTAGCTCGTCTAAAGTTCGGGCTGGCCAACACACGAACGCTAGAGCAGACACAGGTGAAAGGATATAAACACATACATTTCCCATACACCTTATTCCAAAATGGACGACTTTTTGTCCTTGTAGCCTCACTCTCATGAAATTATCTTTTGTCTTTGAGCTTGAGTGAATATAAAAGAAAGAATAATTTCATGAGAACGAGGCCATAAGAGGCAGTCAGCCATTTTGGAATAAGGTGTATATGTGGTCTGCACTAAAACGCAAGCGCAAGAAAATGGAGACGTTTCGTTTCCTTTATTCTCGTACCCAGAGCTCCCCGGCTCGTCTGAGGACGCTTTGGGGACATCAGTTTGAGAGCCTTCGCTGATTGGCTGATTTTAAAAGTTTGGGAATGCGCAGGAAGATTAAACTTGAACGCTCTAAAAGTAATACTGTGAGGCATAAAACCACCATTTTCTTTTGAGCATGCGTTGATGGAGCTCTGGGTACGAGAATGCACGTCCGTGCATCTTTGAGCCAGTGGCAATATACAGGGCTCTGGAATAATCAATTTTTATACCCCAAATCTGGGTTGTTTTCAGTGTGCATGCGTTTTGACCTTGACCGTTACTAAAATCATGGATTTGCCACAAAGTTCTTCAGTATGTTATAGGAATTTTTCATATTTTACAGTCGTGGTTATAAAATCAGCTAACAAGAGCTTTAAAAACACGAATTATTGAAATATTTCATTCAGTTTTGAGCAGGTTTTGTTTTCGAAAAACAGCGCGCGCTCTCCTTGACATTGAAAGTGACCTGAAATATGTTTTCTCCTAACAGGTAATGTTTGTGTGAAAAAAAAATTCCGTTAGATTTCCACCGAATTCAAATCACGCGCATGGGCAGTGGAGAGGACTTATGACGAGCCAAGTGAAAATGGTCGCACGACTTGATTATTCCAGAGCTCCGTATCTTGGCGCTGGCCTAAAAGATCCGCGGGCTCTGAGAACGAGATTGGAACGGCTCTGTATCAAATCTCGCGCATGCGTCGATGGCTGTCATCGGCATTTTTTACTTTTGTATTGCAACCCTAAAGAACCAGTCATATATTTTATTTATGAAGTTAGTTCTTATCTTACTGTATCTTATGTATTTTATAGCGTCAGCAATACTGGTTATAAATACATGCCAGCTCCGACATCTTCACAGGTGTAGGCTGATCTGCATCATCAACAACTCCGTGGCAGTCTCTCGTGGCCTTACAAATATACCTCTCTCAAGCGGACACATGGTTTTGGTTCTGTCTGTCATCTTTAAAGTGCCTATATAAACACGAAATCGACATGATTTCGCAACTTGGGCTCAACATGTTACGCACCGAGACATATTATCTTATGACAAAACATGAGTGTTCTTGGAACTTGTTTTCCTCAAGGCTGACATTTTAGTGGCCTCTTTGATCGCCCATTCAACTATCCCAAACAGAATTATACACAGACGTTGTTGTTGGCTTTTTGTGCTAGCCTGTTTGTGACGTCATTTTCCGTAATTTGCATAAAGAGGAAATGTTGAATATCTCTTGAACCGAAAGGGCTATCAACTCTAAGTTAACGGCATTTTCCTTATTTGAATTGCAGCCTAAGAGCTGAACAACCCACTACAAATGCTTAACTTTTTAGCGTGATTCCCCTTTTATTGTGACAAGCGTTTAACTATTCACACGCCGATATGCTTCATTAATTAATTTCTGATTGATAAAGAATGTTATCTTTCGTGTGTTCATGCGTAAATTTGCCAACCACCTTGTGACACTGCTCATTGAATTTTACGCGTGAAAACAAGTTTGTTACGGTCACACTGTAAAATTCGTATTCGAAGTAGGTTGTTCAAACTGCGAGAAAGACCTTCAAAGATCACTCATTGGCCGTTTTCACACTAGAGACGAATAAATCGTCTGGACGGACAAATCGTCTCAAGACGAACAAATCGTCTGATGTGAAAACGGGACGAACAAATCGTCTAAATTTGTTCGTCTGTTTGGCCGTCTATAAAGACGATTTTTCATAGACGCTTTGTTCATGTAGACGAACAAATCGACCAAAGTCCGACCTAAATTCACACTAGACGAACAAATCGTCAGACGATTTGTCCGTCCAGACGATTTGTTCGTCTTCTAGTGTGAAAACGGCCATTCTTTGTCATAAGATATATCTCGGTGGTAGCATCATTTTGTGCCTGAGTTCATGTCGATTTCATGTGATACCCAGACAACTCTTAAGCTGACTGGCCGGATGATGAATGATTAGTGTTGCGCTGACGAAAGTTTGTATACAACCACTCCAAGGGGAGTAGGTCAGCCTGTTTCCTTGTTGCGAAAGGGCGGGTCCGGTACTCCGGTCCAAGGAGAGGGTAGCCTACTAGCCGGCTCTCCAGTGGGTTTTTCGGATATTTGATTTTTTGGGCGGGCGGGATACCTGTGTCGCGGATCTTCTCTTTCTTTCCCGCGCGCCCCAAAAATCAAATATCCGAAAAACCCACTGGAGAGCGAAGGATGTTTTGGGTGATTTAAATCATGGCTTCGGTCGCACCTCCCCGTCATTTAAAATCAAGTGTACTCTTCTCCGGGCCACTTGTATGGCTCCAAATGGGAACTAAGGGAAGCTAAGAAGAGATTAACAGTGAAGCTAAACATTGCAACATATATCAATGCCTAGCGAAATGATAGCGAGCTATTTAATTAAGTAATTTTGTAATTGTATTGAGAGCACCGCTATTAAACAAATTGTTAGTTTCGTTGAAAAAAGATATATGATATAATTGAACGTAAATGAATGCAATTGTACCTTTTATTAGATAGATAGATAGAATTTGTGTCATGTTTACATGTAAAGCGTGCTCTGTTAATGTTGTATGCATTTTTTCATTTAAGGTGGGAATAACGAAAATATGTCATTTTGGTTTTGAGTAAGCCTTACATTTCCATACGTACTATTAAAATTATTGTAATTTGGATATAATAGACGAAGTAAAATGTTAACATTTTATGCTCTGTGCGTGTCTCTGTCTCGGTGTGTCCTCATTGAAAACTCCCCGTGTAAGAACATTCGACAACCTCGTATTTTTAAATCAAATTAGAACCTGTTTTAGGCTGAAATGTAAGGTAGTTAGCAGGGCGGCGTATCCAGGCAAAAAAGGCCATCCCCGGAACTAAAATCACCTAGGTATTCGATATCCAACTCGTACTATAATTTCTATTTCTCTCTTGCATATCGTACTCAGGGCTGCTTTTCTAGGTCCAGCTTTTAAGCCTCCTTAAAGGAGGCTGCCTACAGTTTTTCTCTAAACTTTGAACGACCACAAGATTCTGGAATATATCCGTCTCCGCTTATTTCACTAGTGAAAATCTGGCTTTAGCGGCCTTTAAAGCCGGCTTTGAAATAAGCGGAGAAGGAGACGAAGACGTGACGCTTGCATTCGTATGAAAATCAAAGAACGGAGAAAGAGACGTAAGCGTGAAGAAAAAGCAGAACAGAAGGTTTCTTTTTTCTTCTACGCTTACGTCGCAAACAGTCACGACGATTTTCACACAAACTTAAGGCTGCATTCATTATGTATACTACAGGGGGGGGCAGAGGTTTTTTTTGACAATGCAAAATTTTCAGATCCCCACAGGCCACAAATTATGTTTTTGAATCCCCCCGCTTGAACAAAAGAAACCCCCCGATATATTTTTTTTAATTTAAGCATTGTAAGGTCTAGAGCTTATGTCGAAGTAGGGTCGCGTCGATTATGCCCTAGGCATGGCCACAACGATGGCCACAACGTAACCACAATTTTACTAGGGAAAATAGATGGATTTCAAATAATTATCTCTTGTCTGAAACTCCAACATATGCACAAATGTAATAATGACAGAAAGTGTGTTAATTGTGTACGAAAACTTCAGAGCTAGGCTGACTGACAAGAGTCACCTTTTCTCGAACTAAACAATTTTGGAAACATTAAACGTAATCTGCACAACAAGGCTCAATAAAAAGAATACAAAGCATTCTAGCCTTACTACATAGACTGAGTATCATTTGTATTTGACTGTTTTGTTTTCTGTTGTGTTTGACAATCAAGCTAGTCAAAAGGCGTTTTTGTCTGGCAGATCAAAGTCATTGAGGGAAGGACCTCAAGGAATTGTGGTAAAACAAGGCCTTTTACAATGCTTTAAGTATAATAACACCTTCATTTCGCGCGCAGCTTTTTTTTAAACATATCAGTTAAAAGAGAGGGTAAATGAGGTTCAAACTCGGTGTTCAACAATTCATTTGCTATCAAACACTCAACAAAAATATGCATCCCCCCTTCATGTTGACAATGGCCACTGGTTTTAGAGAATGTATTTTAAATTATTATTTATAGATTTATTCCATGTATTATATATTATCTAGATAGATTTGTATATTTTTATTTATACTGATGTGATACCGGAAAGGTTTTTTTCAGTCAATAAAGTAGATGTAGATGTTATGAAAAAAACTTGACATCCCCCTTTTCTGATGCCTAAATTTTGAGATCCCCCCTCAAAATCCTCTGCCCTCCTCCCCCCCCCCCCCCCCCCCATCCGTAGTATACATAGTGAATGCAGCCTAAGCTCTTGTCTCCGTCTCCGCTTACTAGTGAAAAGCCGGCTTAAAGGCCCATCACCAACTGGGAGCCTTTGCGCTCCGTTTTCTTTTGTTTTCAAATTGATCCATTGTTTTCCGGGTGCACTGATTGGCTAAGAGTCCGCAAAGGCTCTCGGTTGGTGAAGGGCTTTTCATAAGCAAGTTGTTCGCATGCCTGGTGAATGCGCGAAGCAAAACGGGTTTGGTGTAATTCAGTTGCGTTGGTGTGTTCTGCAGGCATGATGCGACGTGCTACAGACGTTGATTATCGGCGAACAGTCATTCTTGTACCCAGAGCTCCCGGTACATCCATTTGAGGCACGTCGGTGATTGGCTGATTTTGAACGTTATGGCATGCGCAGAAAGTACGTTGTTGTTTCTCTCAACGGCTTAGACCCCGTCCACACTCCGTTTTCAAACGAAAACGGATACTTTTGCTCCGGAACACTACGACGACGCCGAAAACGATCAATTCGAAAACGGAAGTGATTTGAAAACGGAGCTGTTTGAAAACGCTGTTTTCTAGTGTGGACGTGTGAAAACGATGCTATCTGAAAACGATGACGTCACCACAGCAAACCCGACCAATTTCGCGGGCCGCCAGATCGAAATGAGCATGCGTTGAGCTTGTTTGAGCATGCCCACTGAATGCATAAGAGCGCTTCGTTGTAGTGTGGACGGGCGAAAACGATACGAAAACGATAAATGTGGACAAGAGTGGATTAACAAGAGTTAGAATCTTTCCCTACTGTATTTGTCCACATCACAGTCAGAAAAGTGTCTATTTTTAGATCTGAGTTTCGCGCGCGAAAGTATTCGAATGCTCAGGCTCGAATGCTCGTATACCCAATACACAACAAAATAGAGAATATCCTACCTTATTTTTGCGATTTTAACGGTTTTTCCATTGATCTGCGATTTAATTTTAGGCTGGATCTCACAACTGTTCGCGTGGCGAGAAAGTGGGAACCCTGTGGATGACGAACTTTCGCGGGCATCTTAGTTCTAAAAATAGACACTTTTCTGACTGTGATTCGGGCGTACATAGTAAATATGGAAACTCTTGGTAATCCACTATTCGTGTGGACGCATATCTTTTTTGAAAACGGAGCAAAAAGTATCCGTTTTCGTTTGAAAACGGTGTAGTGTGGACGGGGTCCTAGACGAGCCGGGGAGCTAAGCAACAGCCGCGAGGAGACGAGCGAGACACGGCTTTTATGTCAGCAAAACCAGCGGCTGTCGCTGATAGAACCACAGGCTCCCCAGGATCATTGAGCGAACTCCAGAGTTGATAGTTTGCAGTTTTCTTGTGTCGCTGTGTGAAGTTTGACTGAGTTCGATAAGGCGCTAAATATGAAAACCTACGAAAAAAAAAAAAGCCGGGGAGCTCTGGGTACGAGAATGACGTCAGTGCTTCCACGTAGCCTGCGCGCGCATTGCGAACGGCAACCGAAAATCCAAGATGGCGGCTTTCAGGTTGTCGCTGTTTTGTGTTCTGTGTTCTCTGCCGTATTTTATAGAATGTCTTCCTGAACCTGGAAAAATGACACTGAAATTCAGTCCTGTAAGTAACTATCTAACACTTGTATCCGTGTAAAACTGATTTATACTGAGAATTGCAAGTTATGATATTTGTTTTAGATTTTGTTTTCGCTTCATAAGATGTTAGTTTTCCGTGTCAGCTTGAAGCCAACCGATTATGCATGCCTTGGAAATTGTAATGACTGGCTAATGCTATTTCTTTTCTTCCGTGATTCAGAAACATGAATTTGGGTTGTTTCCCAAATCCTTATACAAGGGTGCCGTCATATCCGTAAAAGGTGAGAGATTCTAAGTTGATGAGAATCAACCTTGTAATTTTGTATTGCACGATCGTATTGCACGATCGATAGCTTCAGAATGGCCAGGAGGACTCAAAAATTTGTTTTTATAGCAGAACAAGGGTTAATAGGTGTGTAAATACTACCCTATAGGAGAATGCATCACTAAGTTTTACCCATATTAACACTTAGTTTCGAAGTTGCTTTTGTGCTAAAGCCTTTGTAAACAGGTCCTTGTGTTAACAGGTAATGATTGTGTTACCTGGGAATCAACTTCATATTAAGCTGACACTTTGCTTTATTCCTTTATGAAATAAAACGTATGAATAAAACCAAGGGATACACATGGTACTTAATACAATAGAAGGCGGCTACCGGCAGTGAACCTCTGTCTACTACTTCACTGTTGACTGCTGCCAACTTCATTATTACTTCAATAATTAAAGCAATAGAATGCAGGAATTTACCAATTATCTTTAAATTGTTCCCCCTAGAAGGCTCCAGTCTTACAGCCTTTGTATGGGACCTCTGAACCCAGCCCCCTGATCCATAACTTAGCCTGCTACTTCAAAAATTATTGAAACCACCTCTACATTGTAGAGCCTTCACCATGCTCAAGGATCCTGCAGCTTGCAGAAAGCCCCCCCCCCCCCCCCCCCCCAGAAAAAGGAATCACTTGAAATTCATTCTCGTACCCAGAGCTCCCCGGCTTGTCTGCTCACAGGGGAGGCTCTGGGGACATCCATTTGAGAACCGTAGCTGATTGGCTGATTTTGAGCGTTGGAGCATGCGCTGAGAGGTCTTTCTCTCTGCGGCTCTGTATTAAATCTCGCGCATGCGTCAGTGGCTGTCACCAGAGCCTCCCCCGCGAGGTTACGAGCCGGGGAGCTCTGGGTTCGAGAATGCTTGAAATTGTTCTTCTGAATCTGAATTTAATTCAAAGGCTGGGAGAACACTGGCCTATCACTCACTATCCTTTTTCATCATTTATGTCCACTGTGAGGCGGGTATGATGTTGCATGGGATTTCACAACTCTCTTCCATGCCTTTCCATCCCTTGTCCTTCCTGTCATGAAGGTGGTCACCTGCAAGTCACCAGTGACCACCTCAAACCATATTTTTGTTGGCCTACCCTGTCTCGTACAGCCAGCAACTTCAAAGTTCCTGTGGGCAGATCTCCAGCCTATGCCCTCTCCATGGCCAGACTACCGCAGCCATGCACAATGGAGCTAGCCTATGATTAGGCATATCTTTTGTTGTTTAGAGTATACCAAATAACAATAGAGGAGTGTGCCTTAGAGATTAATTAAAAAGGATTTTATTGCCTGCCAAGTCTCTCTGCTCTTTGGCAGCATTTCCAATGCCTGGCTGCAAGAAACTAGAACAGTTGCTTGTCCTTTAATTGGTTTCCAGCAAAAATGTCAAGTGTTTGCCAATGTCCCTTACAGATTTTGTTAACCTAATAATCTTTCATTATTTTACCTCTTCCTATTACTTTAGGTCGCTGCACATCAAAACTTGATACGCCACCCAAGATAAAGATTGAGTGGAAGCTTAAGTACTCTGAGTGTGGTGGCAAGTTTATTTCTGTAAAGGTATGTGTTAAAATGTTAACATATTATTTTTATTTTATGGTCTCCCTGAACTCCTCTTGTTTACTAAATAAAAATGTCATCTTTGTGGAATGTTCTCTCAAACCATGTATTTTCAACCAGTTTAAGCTTGACAATAGTGGAGGCTGCTTTCTCAGGCTAATGGTCATAGGCTATCTTTGAGTCTATTTTTTAATTAAAAATAAAATACTTTTTCCCTTGTACACGTCCTGGAAATTCTGGAATATGCTGGATTTTCATTTCCTTTCTGGAAAGTCCTGGAATATTAAGGAAAACTCCTGGATTCTTGATACAGTTTCAGTTAGTTTCGTTGGTTTTGCAAATCTTATTTTGGACTGCAAATTATGACATCAGCACTGTTATCATACTGCAACAAGAGTGAATATAGCCTGAATTTCAGCCGTCTTTTCTTCCTACACTCCGAACGTTGCGGGAGAAAAAACGACTGAACGCTGACTTCCAAAAACGTGCCCAGGAATTGCGTGATTCTCAAGATCTTGAGAATGGATGGTGATTGGTCAGTCTTTTTAATGAGCTATATTTATGCATAATTTTCAGCGACAAGAGAACAGCACTCAAAGGCAGAGACATGGCAGCCCACAGAACGGCTAAAATTTATCCAGAAAAATATACCTCAGCCTGGTAAGAACATTATGTGTCTGTTACGAAAGGCCAAGCGATCTTAGAGAACCACATAACAAGCGGCAGAATATCATTTTCTCCTCGATTTGCAGGCCTAAAACTCGTCGTTGAGATCGGTAAACGTGCATGTCGATACTTTCACCTCCAAACACACTAAAATTTCATTCTAGTTGTCTTAAAATTGTTATTCAACTGACAATCAATAACAAGCGAATCTGGAGCCTGTAATGTTATAGCGATTTCTTCCTCGAAATCAGAGTCGGCGTGATGCATTTTGGCAAGAAAACATTTTAGTCACGCGAATCCGGGAAAACCCGTCAGCCGCCGCGCCGTCAGATAAATATAGCCAGCTTCTGTTCCTACTATGCAGCTCTTGGTGCTTCAAAATGATGAAATAATTATCTAAAAAGGTTGGGATGCTGTTTTGGAAATCATTTTAAGGAAGTTTTGTGTCTGGGGAGTCGGATACAAGCAATACAAGCATCATGAATTGTCAAATTGTTAGTTTGCGATGAGTTCACGAGCCTCGAGTAAATCCATTTTTATGTATGCTATGAGTTCACGAGCCTCGAGTAAATCCATTTTTATGTATGCTATGTGTTTCTAAGATCGCTTGGCCTTTCGTAACAGGCACATAATGTTCTTACCGGGCTGAGGTATATTTTTCTGGATAAATTTTAGCCGTTCTGTGGGTTGCCATGTCTCTGCCTTTGAGTGCAGTTCTCTTGTTGCTGAAAATTATGCATAAATATAGCTCATTAAAAAGACTGACCAATCACCATCCATTCTCAAGATCTTGAGAATCACGCAACTCCTGGGCACGTTTTTGGAAGTCGGCGTTCAGTCGTTTTTTCTCCCGCAACGTCGGAGTGTAGGAAGAAAAGACGGCTGAAATTCAGGCTAGAGTGAATAGAAAAATGAAAATTGCTGTATATTGGTCCAATACAGTAAAGCAGCTTCATTTTAAGTATGTATGTTTTTTTGGGGGAGGGGGACATTTCTACCCCATGAAAAAGAAGTAAATACCTACTGGAAAATCCTGGATTTTTGTCATCCAGAAAGCATACAAACCCTGTGGTTAAGGCCCATAAGCACCCAAGCCGCATTGCAGGCGGAGAAGAATAAAGCGCAGTTGAAAATTTGATGAAATTTTCAGTTTCACAACTTGTGAAATGTGAAGAACAATAGAACCGCTTTGGACCTTCAGTATCAGCCAATCACAGCTGTTGAATAACAATACATCCAATTGAAAACAAAGCGCAAAGATTCCCGGTCGACTATGGGCCTTTAACAGTAGCATTTTGTAATGTGACACAAGTCTATTAATATTGTTTTTGCTTGATTCAAACTACAGGAAGAAACATATGGTGCTATTTGGGACAGTGTGAGAAATCATGAAATAATTGGTGGAAATGTTGTAGATTGCAAATCACATATTACTCTCAAGGTAATGCATCTTGATCACATTTGAAAATGTCATTAAAATGTCATCTTTTTAAATGCATCTTATTTTTCAAACAATGTGATGTAAATGGATAATTGCTTACATTGTCTATTTTTCAGGATTTCTCTTCAGCAAAGGAGTTTATAGTTCCAACAAATTCCACACTTATTTCAACTACTCCGGCAAAAGTTAAGGTCTGTATTATCTGAGTCCACAGCATTTTGAGAGACGTTGCAATTCAATTCAGCAGTCATTTTTTTTAGAATACAGTCGGCCAAGAATTTTGGCTATCAAACTGCAGTATTACAGTAACACAAAAACAGACTTTTCAAATCAAACACTGTCCAGTATGATTCAAATTCAATTACTTTAGTCTTTTTTTTTTTTTTTGCCTGAAACAGAGTACAGTAGTTCGAAAACTGAAAAAACAGCTTACTTGCCAATCAATATAAGTTTTGTCTCCCTTTATTACTTGTACCATAGATAAAGTATTTTTTTTGGCAATTTCCATACCATATTAACCAGCCTCAACCAGATAAATTTGGTTTAGTTTCACCCCCTCTTTCTTCCTCATCTCCTGCCCCCGTAACAAATTTAGAGCTTGGCTAAAAAACAAAATGACCTGTTTTACTACAGAAATCACTAAACCATCCAAAACATGCCACAAACAGTAATTTTTCTGCTGTCAATACCAACTATTTATTATCGTTTGTGGTCCAGAAAAATAAGCAGAGTGACAAACCCCTGAAACCTACGACTAAAGCAGCAGTTGATGTTGCAAAGAAGAAGAAAACAAAGAAAGCTTCTTTACTTAAGAAAAAGAAGGCCCAAGATGAAGAGAAAGTCAGACAGAAGAGAGAACCTGGTTTAGAGGTGAAGAGAGAGCCTGGTTTAGAGGTGAGTGTTACAAATTACAAGGTACATGTAGCTTCTGGCTCATTCCACAGTAAATTGTATGTCATGGAGTCTACATTTGGAAAGGTTTGAGATGTGACAAAATTAAAATAAATGATTCAACCAAAATGAAAGTACTTTAGAAGGGTAGAGGGGTGTCATTACTATAAAGTTCCTTAATGAGGTTAATGCAATCTAAAAGGTTTTAGAATTGCATGGCCATATATAGCTGTCACGGAGTCTACATCAGAGATTCCCTAATTTTGGTATTAGTCTCCAAGGAGCTGTAGACTCTGTGACAAACTTTTATTGGATTTTTACAGTTTGAAAGAAAATAATTCTAAGTTTATTTTGGCAAAGTAATATCACAATCATTATAAATTACAAGTTTAAGAAAATTAGGCATGCTCAGTAGCATTTTAGTGCCAGTCCCCAAGGAGCATTGTAGACTCTGTGACAAAATTATAGACTCTGTGACATATTTTTATTGGATTTTTACGGTTTGAAAGAAATAATTCTAAGTTTATTTTGGCAACGTAATATTGCAATCATTATAAATTACAACTTTAAGAACTTTGGTTTCAAATATATTTTTCCATAAAATCTCACAGAAACTATATGTGCCAAAACTGTCACAGAGTCTACAGATCCTACTTGGATAGCATACTTTGTGAAGAACACATTGCAAATCCCATGCTTATTTTTTTTAGTTAGGGACTAAGAGGACCTTCTGTCAATTTAATTGTATTTCTCCCTAAATCATTTAGCTTACAAACAAGAAACATATTAAAATGTAGACACCGTGACAGTTGTTTGCTGATTCTGCAAAAAAAGTTGCTAATTTATGCATAAATGACGTCAGAACACAAAAACAGACATTGATATCCTACACTTCAAACATCAATCTCTAAGAATTTATACCAACTGACTTCATTTAGATAAATTTCAAAATCAGTCATTTGGGACCAAAATACTGTGGAATGACCCTATCTACTTTACTCAGTGTTGTTGTTAAACCATGAAGACCATACACATCTCGGCTCATTTGACTTCGATTGTATGTTTCTCCAACCTCTGAAACCCCTTGGAAATGCTTGCTTCAGAGGCTGATTTTTGGCAATTCTCATTTTCATTCAAAACAAGACACAAGGAGGAAAACATGTCTTCCCTTGAACCCCTTGAACACTTGAGAATTTTCTTAGAGAAGAAGCCTAGCCTTCTACCTGAATTCAGGAGTAATTCTCTGTCAGAGAATAACAACAGCCGCTTTTCTGCAGATCATTCTGTTGAAAGCTTGGAATTGAAGTGAGAACTGTAACTATCAAAGTTATCTCTTTGTACAATCAGCCTCTTCCCCTTAGGTAAATAACTCTTCATCTGAAGGCATATGAGAAACCTCTAGGCAGTTATTCTTGGCGGTGTGTGAAAGAATTATCATTCAATGCAGCTGATATGGTGGGGAATCATGAAGAGAACAGAGTTTGATTGACATCCACTAAGAACCAGTCGCAAATGTGAAACAAATTTGCAAACACACAGTTGACTGAGAACAAGTGTAAGAAACTTTCTGTATCTGTGAAGAAAAGTTGTTCCAAAATGTTAAAGCACCATGACTATAGATGAACAGTATTTTAGTAAAAGATTATTTTGGGCCAGGATGCCAGTGAATGGCATTCTTGTTTTACGCAGTTTCCTTCATTCAAACACTGTTAATAGTTATAGAAGAATGTAGTTGTGTTTCAACACCATTGTAGATAATCTATAATGTTTTTCAATTTTTCATATCAACAGGAAATGCTGCACAGTTTACAAAGAAGAGAGATCAGTGAGGAGGTCAGCAACATAGAATTAGTTAGAGTGAAACGTAGAGCTACACTACCTGAGGATAACAAGAAGGTAGGAATTGCCAGAGTGTGTTTCAGCACCATTATTGACAGTGGTACAAACAGATAGATTGGATTTCAGATGAGCGTAGAAAACTAAATCCAAAGTAAATCCACTGAGCCAATTAGAAACAACCATTTCAGCAACCAACCAATCAGGAGGCAAGGTAAGTATGATTTGCATTAAGTCATGACCCAAGAAAACACTTATGTTGTCAGGACTAAATGCAAGTTATCTATGTTTTGTTGTTTGTTGGCAATCTGATAGTCCAAATCAGCTAATGCTGTTTACATCTTGTTGCCACCCAATTCAGATCATGTGATGATTCCTTTGGGTGGTTACTTTTTTGTAAGTTCTGCACATACACTCATGCACTCGATCGAGTGAGAAAAATTTGATAATTGTAACCACCCAAAGGAATCATCACATGATCTGAATTGAGTGGCAACCTTGATGTAAACACTGTTAGCTAATTTGGTCTATTGGCTTGGAGAGCAAAGGAAATTTGACTCACTTTCATCACTCTTCTGAAATCACTCTTATAGGTAGACAAACTCTGCTTACAGTGTAAATACATCTTGTTGCCAAACAGTTCAGATCACCTGACAATTCATTTGGGAGGTCAGCATTGTTTATTTTGTACATACTTGCATGTGTTGGTCATGTATGAGAAATTGCACTTGTATCTTCTCTTAAGAATCATCACATTGGTTGGCAGCAAGATGTAAACACTTAGCTCTTGTACACTGTAGAAGATATTAGTCAGGGCATCTGGGGAAGTGCGGCAGTGCGATTCCGCACTTTTGCCCAAAAATCGCACTTTTCCGCACTTTCACACTTTCTTCGCACTTTTCCGCACTTTTTAAGAAAATTACTAAAAATTGTGTGGAAAAATCCTTCTAAACACGGTAATTTCAAAGATTTGCAGGTCAATACCTAGTTTATTATGTTGATGCTGAAGTATTAAGCGCAAAAACCTTGAAAACTCCACCATTTTCTTCCGATACGATCGCCACCGAATGCAAAAAATACCAGGCGTTCCACAGCAGACCGTTTGAGAATAAGTACGAGTTTCAATTAGGAGATCTGTAATTGGATGGAAGTTTAGATGGAAATAAGCCAATAGCTGATCTTGTAAGAAATGGGTAAAATACAAATGGCGCACGTTTTTCGGTGACCCCGATTTTTATTTGCTAAATAGGTCAAGTATTTAGGCGAAACAAAATAGTAGGAGAACGAAAAATGTTAAACGCCGTAAATATCCTATGAAACTGCCGGAGCCATTTACCCTTGATTAAGATGGTGATGACAAAGCACGAAGTTTACATTTTGGAGAACTTTATTGCAAGATAGAGCAGATTTCGTATGGAATGAAATCGCGTAGTCGCGGTACGGTCACGGTCGCGGCGCGGAACAGCTTTGTGGCGGTACTTTTCACAGTCATACGAAATCTGCTCTATTGTTATGAACAACACATGCGGGAGTTGATTGTATGGAGAAATAGGCGCTCTTAGTGATTTTAGGGGTTCGAGTTTTAAATGACTGATGCCGCGCAAGCAAGCATAGGTGAGCCCTTCTTTTTTTGCATTTTTCTATTGTTCTTGACCTAAATATTGATCATGCGAAGTTTAATAATTTAGCTGTTACATCAGTTTCAATGAAATTACGTTTTAAAATGACAAAACAAATAGAAAATCAACAGAAACGACTTGTTATTATCCCCCAAAAGCGCAAACCTTCAAATTAAAGAAAATAATTTACCGCACTTTTTACCGTTTTACCGCACTTTTACCGTTTTACCGCACTTTTTTCCGCACATTTTTCTAAAAAAATCCCGCACTTTTCCGCACTTTTTTGCCGTTTTTTACCGCACTTCCCCAGATGCCCTGATTAGTAGTAAAATGTAGATGTACTCTGTCCAGATGCCATCAGTATCAAAGACACATAATGAATTATGTTCAAATTGAGCTATTAATCCAGCTTCAATCTGTTGTCTGTTGTTTTAAATTTTGTAGGGTGACAGCAATGACCAAGAGGATGACACTGAAGGAAATGACATAGATACCAAAGGTAACATACTTCTATTGGATGCAGCCTTTTGCAGAGTCATTTTTAAACAACAGAGAGACATATTGATATATGACAAAGCTGGTCAAGGCTCAGTTATGGTTCCATCTGATGCTTACTGCAAAATAATATTGTAACATACCAAAGCTATTTTTGCTGACCCATTCAATGCTGATAGAATGTAATGCTACAGGTAAATTGTCATATTTTGCTGCTATTTTGAAAATATTCTGACAGCTCAAGGACAAAGCCTCTGGAATAGTAGAGCATTGTCTAACATGTATGGTGTACATTCAAACTTGATTTAAGAGGGAAGTCTTCAGGTAGAAAGATTTGAATTTATAGCTAAAGCATGGTGCTCATTATTTCTAGCCTCTGAAACGAGTAAACCCAAACAGCTGGCTAAACTAGCCAAACCTGTAGAAGAATCTCCTAAGAAAGAACAGGATGAAGGATCACAAAAAGCAAATCCTGGTACCAAGAAAGAAGAGCAGCCAACACCTCAAAAGGTCAAGAAAAATCCACAGAAAAAGCAACAGGTATAAATGAAATGAGACTACTTTCCCATGATCATAGAATAAAGTTTTATGTGTGTTATACTGGTAGTAATCAACACAATACAATTTCTTTTTTACCATGCCAGAATACAAACCAAGTGGCATCAGCAAGGAGAGATGGAACCTACTTGTTCATTGCTAAAGTTGATGCTCTTAATAAAGGAGATGAATTTCATTTAGAATGTAAGTGTTAGTGTTGCTATTAAGGATAATGAAACAAATATGTTTAATCCTGGAAATGATCAGAAAAGACTTAATTTATGGTTAACCAGAAACATGTACAGTGTAAGTGGAATTTGTGCTTTCCCACACTGGCATTTTTGTGGGTTTTTTTTTTACTTTAAAGGGGCTCTCACACGCTCAATATTTGTCCACCATGGACAAAAAAGAAGTAAAATTGTAACCGTGAAAACACATGTATATTTGCCTGTAGTAATCAAAATAATCCTCCAGATTAATAGAAAAACCTTTCAAGTGTTAGACAAATGCAATTCTAGGTTGTTTTGACCTGTTATCAAGAGGATGGAATTGGATTGCGATTTGAGCTATTTTCTTGTCAGAGAAGTGGCCAGCAAGCATGCGAGAGCCCCTTTAAGGGTGCCCACCCTGCTACTGCCCAATGACAATTCCTGGGGTCCTCACCCTCCAAACACTAGTGTAACACAGTAGGCCCTATTGTGTTTACCTCCCCCATTGGGGTTTGTTTTGGGTATTTTCTGAAATGTTGTGTATATTCTGTATTTCACATTTACCAAGTCTTGCTTTCTCGTTTCTTGACAGTGGAGGTATCTATGAAGAGTGACTCTGGGTTTCTCTCAGCATTAGACTGGCCTCTACTTCCTGTAAGTAATTACTTAAAACAGCTTGAAAGCCATATTGTCATGCTGCAGCACCAGACCATTGACACTGTAGAATGTAAACCCACAAGCTAGGGTACAGATTTTTAGAAACAGATTTTAGTTTTTAGTGTGATCCATCACAATCCATTGGTTTTCCCATTTATTAGAGGCAAAGTTCGGCAAAGTTTTATGCTAATCCGCCAGACTACATGGCATCTTCCAATTTAAAATTGTCCATGTCTTAGTGGCTGTTTTGTTTGTTGTTTACTTAACAGTTCTATGGTGTCATGTCTCTAGTCTACCTATTTTATGGCATTGTCTGGTTGATTGTTTCTGCTTGCCAGTGGAGGGACCTCCTCAGAATTCAGGTATTTACATTTCCTTTTCAATTGTACCAGTATTAACCCTAGTAACTTTGCAACAGAAATAATATACAAGAGCATGTGCCGCAGCTAATTCCTGGATGAGATCTCTGATATTTCAAGTGAATTGATACAAAGCTTTGTATGTGTGAAGAAAGTGAAGTAACATTTTCTTTTGCCTTTCCTTGTAGTTCTGGATTGGTGGTGTAATCGCTCTGGGTAGGTTCTGCTCTTTTGTTTGTCTGGTTTGGTGTACTAGTAACATGTAAATCAACAGGCCCATAGCCAGGGATTTTTGTGCGGGGGGGGGGGGGGGGGGGGGGAGTGCTAATCTAGAAAAAGCGGACCAATGTGGTATGAATTTATTTTTTATTCAGAAACCTCTAGTCAAAATTCGCTAGAAAAAGCAAGTATAATATAAGTGCTTTATTTTAACTTTGTCTTATCTTTCTTTCCCAACATTCATTTCCTAGGGATGCTGGAGAAGGCCGTGTTTTATTCAGAATACAACAACGTCAACAACACAGGTGTTCCTAGTAAGTGTTTTGAGTTTGGTAAAACGAGGTGAAAAGTCAAACAAAGCAACAAGCAATATCCAGTCCATATCAGTTTTTACGGTGTATATTGAGTAAGGCTGGTAATTGTATCTTTTCTAGCTCCAAGTCTAGTGGTGTTTGCTGAACTCGTCTCTGTTCTCAAGCGAACTTTAGCCAGGATGCTGGTTATTATTGTCAGTATGGGCTTTGGCATTGTCAAGTAAGTTATTTCTCTTCAAAATAGGGGAGAGCAGGTTTTAGATGAGTGTCGAAAAGTATTTGTATTTACTTTGCACTCTTATTTCTGTCATCCACTCAAATTGTGAGTAAACGCAGCTGTGAATTTTAGTAATTATGTGCTCACTGCATGGTATTGTTTTTACTTGGCTTGGCTTACAAAAAAAACCAGTCACGTGCTCACCATGTGATAGTGGTTTTACTTGGCTTGTGGTTGGCTAACGGGGTAACCATTCAGCAGTTCCTTGTATTTTCTCTTTTTGATGATTGGCTAGGCGTATTTGGTCTTTATACTCCATACATTTGAACTTCGCTCTCTGTAAAATACATGGCTGCTGTAGGAATAGTAGATCTTAGGCGTTGCGGTTGTGACATTTGTGTGCAGGGGCCACTTGAAAAGCACTGAGCAAGACCAGAAGTGACCTATATGCTATCAAAGATAATTAGTATTGTCGATTTAAATTGATTTGTAGTAAACATTTGCTGCTAGGCTACTCAGACGTACGTACGTGTAACAATAAGCTCTTACTCCCTCCATCACAGGCCTCGCCTTGGCAGCTCTCTTCACCGTGTGCTGGGTGTTGGTGCTTTGTACTTCATTCTTGGAATTGTCGAAGGGTCGTTTAGAACACTTAGTGTGAGTATCTTGTAGCAATTAGTGTTTCTCGAAAGAAATTACTCAGTAAACTGTTAGAGTATGGATATGATATCTTCACTTTGTCATCTGGGCCCAAAGGAAAGGTACATTTTCAGCGATTTGAATAGATGAAAGAACAGATTCCTCGACAAATCAACCTGTCAGAACAGACGTTGATGAGACGCGAAGGTGGGAAGTGCTAACGAACAGCACCGTAGCGGATGAGTTGTATTTGATCTCACAAGGAAATTCTGCGGAAACCCAACCATGGGAAAAGCTGAATTCCCATGGGAGAAGAATGGGAAGTGTTCGGATTTCCCATGGCTATCCATGTGACTACCGAACACTTCCCAGGCGTATGTCTTGGGGCCGTTCAGCATTTCCCATGGATGGGTTTCTGCAGAAATTCCCTTTGACTTACTGCAGTCAATTTGCTCTATATGTCGACTAACATGGCGTTTCCCTTTGTTTGTTCTCATACAGCACAAAGCAGACGCTAGTAACCAGCAGATGATCGCCAGTGTACCACTAGCCGTGCTTGACGCCGCTATTTGCTGGTGGATATTCATGTCCTTGGTACAGACCACTCGCACACTCAGGATCCGCCGTAATGTCATCAAGCTCTCCCTCTACAGACACTTCACGAACACTCTCATCTTCGCTGTCCTAGGTGAGATATGCACATCCTGCCAGGTAATCGCACCCCTCCAGTCCGGGAAACCATGAAAGTCCTGCATGGAGTTTTCTGTCCTTCCTAGATAATCGTTGAAAATCCTTGATTTAAGAAGTATTTTAATGAATACTCTGGAAAATCTTACATTTTTATATTATATTCGAGCTCACGACACAACCTGTCCAAAGCTTTTCCTTTCCTGTTTGTTTTTGCCCAGGTTCCACAGGGCTCGAAATTTAAAAAAAATGGTGGTCGCAAAATGGGAAAAGTTAGTCGCATTTTCTAAAAAACAAATTTGCCGCCATGGCGTGCGTTCGTGTAGAGATGGCCAAAGTCCATATCAATAAAAGTAGCGCATTTCAGAGCAGCCCTTCTCAACTCTTTTTCACTCGCGATTTTACGACTAACGCGTATTTCTTAGTCGCAAAACAGAAAAATTTCGTCGCTTTTGCGACCGTATCGGTCGCAGTCTCCAGCCCTGTTCCACCAAGCTTAATATTGAGCACTCTCTGCTCGTCATCAGTCTGGCCTCCTTTACTGTGCGACTACGTCAACCGGGCCATTTTGTATGAAGTTAGCCAATCAGAAAGCGAGTACAGAACAAAGGATCTTGACTTTCTTGAGATCTCAGACCCCGGAATATTCGCTTTTTTCTACAAATTGTGAAAATTATAAACAGAAATAACTTTAAAACACTAAATTACTCATCGTCAGACGTATTGCAGTTATTAAATTTCTTTAAAATGGTTTGAATCTCTAAATGACAAACTTTTTACGAAATGGCCCGGTTGACGTAGTCGCACAGTAAACATCTCCAAATTCCCCGGCAAAATCGCGGGTCTGTGAAATTCTCTTGGCATTACAAACCAAGCTATGCGTAGCAAACACCGAAAAAAAAAATGGTGAAAACCAACAAATGAAAAGTGATTAGTAGGAAGAATCCTCACCTCTCTCCGCCTCCTTTAGACTGCTTGCAGCCCCTTCTTCGGCAGTGAATCTGAGTCGTATATGGACACCGTTTCATTTGTATAGATATCTTATTTCTTTTCTTTTTTTTCGGCAGCCTCTGTGGCGTACATGATTTGGTCCATCAAGACACACAAGTTTGCTGATTGTATCAAGGTATGAGTAACTTTTATACAAGACATGACAGCATTACGTGACATGACATGAAATATTACATGACATAAATTATTACATGATATGACACGAACTATTATAATGACATGAAGTATATTACGTGATTGTTGCACTTCACGTGACATGAAATATTACTTGACTTGAAATATGAACTTTTATACAAGACATGACGGCATGACATGACGTGACATGAAATGATGTACCACACATGCCTTGGTATGAGATATTGTTGCCACAACGTGAGGTGGCGTGACACGGCATGTGACAACAAGAGCTTGTAGCCACGTTATACGGTATTGACGCCTTCTCAGAACTAACTGGTCATGTTGTTTCCCAGGACTGGTCCGAACTCTGGTTGGATGAGGCATTCTGGCATTTCCTATTTTCCATTATTCTGCTTGTCATCATGGTATTGTGGCGCCCCACAGCAAACAACCAAAGGTACGAAATAAGTTTGGAATTTCCTACCTCCTTTACATTACGGAGCGGGAGGGTTTGGTGAACAAAGAGAAGAGACGAGGAGGGCGCATAAAGTTAATACCGGTTATTAGCCCGCGCACCTTGAACTTTAGATATACCCTTGACATGCCCCATAACTATCAGGAAGCAGCGCGTGCGTTCTTAGCACCTTGATCGACAAATTACCCTCTTTAAACGATGTCGGCGCACACATAAATTATAGCTGGAATCGCCCATTACAAATATATTTATATATAGTTTCATTTTTGTTTGTTTGTTTCATTTTTCCCAGATACGCGTTCACGCCACTTGTTGATTTTGGAGATGACGAAGATGAAGACAACATGACCCTCTCGGAGGCATTCGGTAAGCCCTTATAGTCAGGGTTCGGAGATATTGTAGGCTGCAGCTTCTGTGCTTTTTATAGAATCTTCCTCAGAAATTTCAACCTCAACGACCGTGGCCGATGGACATGCCATGTAGCTTTGTAGCCAATAAAACTTTATGCTAATGGGTTAACGGTGTAGTGAACTCAATCCGTCAAAATCTCATCCATTTCTCATGAATTTCGATCCATGTTTTGGTCTAGCATTTTTGAAACTGATACGTAGTATAGAACAGCAAACTGATGGTATTATTTTGAACGTTTTTTCCCGTATTAGAGCAACAGGACAAACGGATCATTTGATTTCGAATGCTCTTTTGGAACATTTTGAATTTGTTTAAAATCTCACCCAACACTTGAACCTCCGCATTCTGTTCACCTCATACTACTTGCGTCCCTCCTCATACAAAGGAAATACCTAATTCAGTGAAAATGTGTTGTGTTCTACAGAGGGAATGAAGAACAGGAATAACCTCAAAAGCACTAGCAGCGAAGGCAACGGCGATCCCAGAAAGAAGGCAGTGAGTACTTGACTCGCCTATGGGCATCAATGTTCTGTTTTGTTCATTCAGTGCGGGCATTTATTATTATTCATTCAAGAATTTAACTGTTTTAATTATTATTATTCGCAAGAAAATAATCCGTCACCTTGCGACAAAAAAGTTCATTATTAACTTCCTCAAAATTTTCACTGAGAAGAATCCGTAATCTTCAAATTCGGAGTTCAGCAAAATATTTGTTGCGGGCTTCCTGTGTTGCAAGCACGCGCGCCAAAAGTGGCGCGAAAAATCAGTCAATCACAAACGTTTCCATGTGACAGACGCTAAGAATTTCTCACCGCTTCTTTTCAATAGGACGATGATTTGAAATGGGTCGAGGAAAACATCCCTTCATCAGCAGCAGACACGTGAGTGATCTCGTTCCTCGCAAGGTTTTGTGCAACGCATTAGATTAAGGAGGAAACATGGAATGAAATCTTTTTTTTAATCTTTTTTCTCCAGAGTATTACCAAGTGTTCTAGACTCCGATGAGGTAAAATAGTTACGAATCTCAATAGTATGGGATGTTAAAGGGGCTATGTTACGGTTGTTTTCACAAATGTCTATAGAACTAGGCCAGTGGTGTGCATAAGGCTAAAATGTTGTGCGCTACATGTGTCCTAGTGTAACCAGGGTTAAAGTTTAGCGTACAGGGTGCACGTTGCATGTATTACATAAATTGGATTCTAGAGTCTCTGGAATTTGAATCCCTTGAAAAGGGTTTCCCTGCTTGCTGCTGATACATTCTTTGCTTTGCAGGAACTCATGACGACCAAATTTGAGATGTCAAAGATGGAGTAAAAAATACAACAAATCATTACATACATACCACTAGGTAAGCTAGCGAGCACGTCCATCGAGTAAAGGTGGGAGGCCCCAATAGAATGCCAAGAGGTCCTATTTTCGGATGTAATAAGATGGCACCGACGACACTCAAATAGGATGGATTACATAGGACAAACCATTTTAGTCGGTTACCTTCATGTCCTAAAATACAATTCAAATTCACCCATCTGACTAAGAATCCATGAGCAGCATATTCATCGATACCTTCACTCTCAAACCCGGCCCATTTACTACTTTTTGAATTTTTTTTTTTTTTGCGTTTTGTCCTTGTAGACGATGCCAAGCATCCGCAACCCCTCGCCAATAAATCTATGGTAAATAAAGAATCAATTTTAACCACATGGAGATGGTCCATGCTGTGGTTGTGAGGCAGTAAGGAAACTGTAATTGCAAACTCCCCATAGTGAAAACCAATTGGGCGACACATATCCACTTGGCCATCAACCGCCTGCTACAGTTGACCACTGGACATGCCCCAGCATGCAGCACGCGCTTCAATAAACAAGCTCGCACTGCATGCTAGTAGTGCGGTAGCTACAAATGTTGCAAATGGTATATGGATCTCCCTGACTAATACTCAAAAATCCGTGCAGCCCGTGCAGGTCATGTTACTTTTGAAAGCAATGCGCGCGCGTTAATACGAAATTTGCGAAGATGCCCTGGCCTTGGTTCCATGCGCGCGCCACACAGGTTTATGGGAAGTAACCAGGTGGTATAGAAAGTTCCGCATTTCAACACCTGCCAAATTTGGTGCTTAATTCTTTTGAATAGGATAATTTTAGGATTTAGAAATTTTAAAGCTGTTATTTTGTATAAAGGTTACATATTGATACAACTACTAGCACGCAACATGATGTAATAAACAAAAGGCCGCGGTTTATTATGGGTTTTTAGGCATTTTAGAGTGGACTTGAGAGTCGGAAAACGCAAAAGCAAAATAAATACACTTAGCCAATCAGACACAAAACAAATTCAACAACCAACCAATCAGGCGGCGAAGTAAGTAGGACGTTCTTGGGTCGTGACACTGCGTGTTTGTTTGTTTTCTTCGCATTCTCATTGGCTGCCTGAACAAAGGTCGAAGACCTCAACCAATAGAAATGCGTAGAAAACTCAAGCCTGATTTACTTTTGACAGTCATCGGAAATCTCAGATCCACCCTCTCCTAGGGATGGACGTGTGTACCTCTCGTGCTAAAGCCTGATAGTTATTTCCCATTCTCAGGGGCGTAGCCGGGGGTGGCGTCCTAGTATTGTGCATGGGACCCCCTTTGGGACGAAAAATATAGTAAACATTATAGTGCGCACATTATAGTAACATCGGGTCATTATACATGTTCATTAGTTGTGTCCTAACTCTTTCCTAAATGCAGGCTACGCCTCTGAAAGCGAACGTAACACGATCAACCTCGCCGTGTTTTTTTCCGCCCATATACCCTGTTAGAGCCCTATGATTAGATTGATCTAACTAAATTCTCCATACTAGCATATGGGGATGGGAACTGTATTTTGGTAAAGAGAAGTGCTGTTTCAATCATTACTGTACGATTCCAGATATAACGTACGCGCGCGCTGCATGTTGGTAGATGTGGGACATTTGTCGAACAAACTGTTAAAAAAGCGTGCGTTGCATTCTGGTAGTTGTGGGACACGGCTTGGGCATTTCTGAATAATGAAGAGCGCGCGCTTATAGCTGGAATCGTCCATTGGAGAGATAGTGCAACCTTGAACACTCGTTAGGGCTACCCTATGTGCATGTTTCAAAATTTGTTCAAAAATGAATGAAAATTACTTCGTGAAGTTCATGTAACTTAGTCCTCCGTATCTCGAAGGCACGTTCCATGGTAATTGTGTACAGCTACAATAAAATAGAACTAAACACAACATTAACGAGTGCTTAGTTTATTTTGAATTCCTCAAGTGTTTAGTCACCTAGTACCAATTACGTAATAAATATCACCAAAACCAATTACGTAATATTTAAATCCAGGCAGAAGTCGATTCGGCATTCAATCCCACTGAACGTTTGTTTTCTCGTTCAATTTTCTTGTAATCTTTATTTGTCTGTTTCGTGCTTGAATATTAGTATAATTATTTAACCGTAAAGAGGGGGCCTCCTCGCACAAGCCTGGTGGTTTTTTGAGGCCCTCCCGCCTCTATTTTGTGTGTACTGCTAATTCTGTATTTGTTAATTTATGGCAAATAAAATTGAATTGAAAAAAGAAATGGGGCTGAAATTTCACGCTAGAAGAGCACCAGACAGACAAAAAAATAGTTCCTTTGTCAGCTATCCCCTTCCTTTGGCGCCATGGTCTTGATAAACAATGCAGCGCATGCAAATTCATAACAGAAATGCAATTTCCCCCAAAAAGAGACGAGAGTCGCAGCAGGTGACTCCGTATATTAAATTGTAAATGCCATATTCCTTAGCCGACATTGTTGAAGACCAGCTGGGTTTTTAAGAACGCATACCGAGCATTTCTAAAAGGAGAAATTCTTACGAAAAAGGTAAAACTGGGTTAACAATATTTTAATCGACTTGCTCATGTACACTCTAGTTTTGGAACTAATATAACCCAGCCGAAATGGCTAAAGCAACTGAACGTTTTTTTTTTACGAAGTGCGTGGAAGTGTTGTGCTGTCTCCGCGATCATAGTTGTGAAATATATTTCATGCCTTGAAAACTGGGTGTCATAACAAGGTGTCCGCTGGAGATATCAAAGTGATATCATGCTGGATAGTCACACTTAATGTGACGCTTTGAGCACCTGTAAAAAAAAAAAGATCGACCAGGAGTGGGAGGCATTTCCTCCAATGTCTTCGCTTTACCTGTCTCAAGAACAACGCTTAAAGGGCAATTTAGCTACAGTAAAGTAAAATAATCGTCTAGGTTTGTTAAATAACCTTTCAATTTTCAGACGAGTACATGTTTGAATTTGATTCGTAGGATATCGGGGCGGTTGGAATTATGGGTTGGAGGGGAGCCGAGATAATGAAAATATAGGGACCGGAAATTACAATATAAAAAAGTTCGCGAATTCAAACAGGGTTTTAATGAGTAAATGACATGTAAATGCCATTCCCAAAGCACTCCCTCCTGCATGGATAATTCCAGGTCTTGTTTATTATCTTAGCTCCTCGATCTTCTGTGGTGAGGAAGGTACGACGGAGGAATCAAAACGCTACAAGCATAATTTGTTCGCATGGACCGTCAGGAATGCAGCAGCGCATTAGATGGGACATCCACAAGTATTCTGGCTGTGAGCTACAGTATATCGGGTTTGGTAGCAATCATCGGCAATATAGTTGTGCTGTGGGTGATATTTTGCTCACCGCAACTCCGAACGCCTTCAAACTGGCTCCTTGCCTCTCTTTCCTTGGCGGATCTCTCCGTAGGTCTCATTATAGATCCTCTTTGGGTCGCACGGTGTGTCCTGGAACAGCGACCTCAATCTCACCCGTTCAAAATCGCCATCGACTTCTTCTGGCTCCAAACAACCTCAGTAACCACGTTCACTTTGTGCTTAGTGACTCTTGATAGATACGTCGCCGTGGCCTGTGTGTTTCGATACAATGTGTGCGTCACGCCTTTGAGGAGCCAAGTTGCTGCTGTCGGTGTGTGGATCACCTCGCTAGTGTTTGCAAGCGCGCGCCTTCTGACAACCGATCCCGAATCGCTACCAAGGCTTTGGACGATATCGATGATAGCGACGTTTATAGTTCCGTTTTTTGTGATAATATATTGCTATGGGCAAATCGTGAAGACGGCTCGCCTGCTTACGACTCCTGAAGTCATGAGGGAAAACTTGCGCCGCAAAAAACGACCAAAACAGTTGGTATAATAATTGGCTTGTTTGTCGTGTTGTGGCTGCCTTGTTTAGTTACTTCCCTTGTGCACTTGCTGACAGATAACGAATGCACGAAGAAAGAAATGCGGCGTGCCTGGCTCTGGGTTGAACTGTTTGCGTTTCTGTCTTCGTCTGTAAACCCTTGGGTGTATTCTCTAAGGAATGTGGATTTTAAGCAAGCGCTCGTTAGGACTTTTGGGAGAGTTCTACCAGCCCAGTTGGCAGTGGGAGAGTAATAGGAAACATTAGGGCTCTCCGGTCAAGCTTAAATAAAGCGCTTTTTTGCATTTGATTTTTTTAAAATTAAATGTCAAAAAAGCAAGAGCAAGACAAGCACCAACTTGAAAAGATTGCTGCTTTTCGATACTCCGTTGTTTTCTATATTATTGTGTAATTAATACTGAATATGCATCAGACCCTCAAAACAAGCGATTTACACTTTCATTTGACCACTTCGCTGGTAAATAGCTTGATAAACGCAGCGCATGTAAATTCATAATAATGCAATTAAATTAAAAGAGCCGAATCCATCGAGTAATATAGCAGAATTTGCTTTTTGGCATTTTTTTTTTTCGAAAAGCTTTTAATGATAAGGCAAATGTCTGTGATCCCACAAAAATTCTTATCGAAACTTACTCGGTAAAAAGAAAAAAGGTTGAGTATTCTAGGATCTTCCCAAAGTGGAGCCGGATGCATGGAAATATCTCCGTACCGCGTGTCCTCCCGAGTCTTAAAGGCCCGTTTCAAACGTCGTGCTTCTCATGTGCCGAACCTAATTGTCCTGAAAATTATTTTGGGCTTAGAAATAGTTTCAAGTATCAGAGACGGTAAAAATATAAGAAAGTATATAACCTATAACAAAAACAATTGGAATGTTAAATTAGTTTTTGCCGTATGTTTTTCTTTTGGATGTCACCAAGAGAAAAGAAATCTGCCTTATTACATTCGGCACATGAGAAGCACGACGTTTGAAACGGGCCTAAGCCTAATTACATGCGTCGACTCAACCATAGGGTCTTCTCGAGTATTCCCTTCCGCGCTTCATCGCCAGGTTTTTGAGTGCTATGATCTTGGGTGCGCTTTGGAAATTAAATGTCAAAAGAGAGTGTTTTTCGATATACCAGGGGTTCCATATCGTGACCGAATATGCCTCGAGACCACCTCAAAACAAGCAACTAACTTTAATTATTATTCAGCACATCGATACATGACATGTCTCTGAGGGAAATATGATGTGTTGAGCTCGTATTTAATGCGCAAAAGTAAATCATCGATCATGCTATCGATGTGCTGAATAATAAAACCATTATCCTGCTCGATTTTGCAGAATATTGTCTGATTTAGCCAACTCGGGACTGCCTCACTCGTCGGCTAAGTATCAGACGATATTCTGCACAATCTCGCAGGATAATGGCTAAATACGCCCCTATATAACAATTATTTAAAAACATGATCCGAGAAACATAATCGTTTCCGAAACAGCTGTTTGAATTGCTCAGTGAATACAGAGGAACAGCTGTTCGCGTAGGTGAACAGCCTGCACTGACGCGTTGTACGGTGATAAACAATAGTGTGATCTCCAGGAGACCGTTCTCAAATTAAAGTGTTCACGGTGATCTTTTGATCCACTTCGCCTACAAATTGGCCGACCTGGGCACTGATATGCAAGTACTCACAGGTGATATTTTTGGAAATTTTAACACTGTTTACTCTATCAATTAAGTCTTGGGGAGTAAGTTTTGCTTGTTTTGTGGATTAGCTAAAGTGATATCAAAATTACTTAAAAATGATTTAAAGCGAAATAAGGAAAAATCAATATTAGGGAGCTGCTATCTGATCGATCTCACACATCACGGTGCGCAAGGGATTGATTATCAAAACAACACTTCCCATGTCGAGCGAGAGACCAAAACTAGATTTAATCTGCTGTTTCACAGATAATATCATACAGCGTCTTTCTTGTTTATTGTTTTAAATGTCGACAGCATAAATTACGCGTGCGGCCTTATAACAAATCCCAAGATGAGATTCCACATTTCACGGTAAAACTGCTTTTGGTCCTCTACTCCGGCCACAGGTGCTGGGGAAACAAGCAGTCCTGATTTGGGGACAAGCAGTGACGAGCAGTTGCCAGGTCTAAGATGTTCATATTTTGGTGTTGGTCACTTCTAACAATGATGCTAAAGGCGTTTTTCTCTGATGTCTAGGAGAGTTTCTTGGCCTTGGTGTAGAGTGCATCCACCACCATCCCCATTTCGTGTACGAGGTCGAGTGTGTTCTCGTATGTCTTGTCTGGACACATGTCATCGAACACGATCAGTACACCGGCCCCTTGGTCCAGGATACCTACAAGCGAAACAGTGGATAGTGAATTTTAATTTTCCATATGTCTGTGCGAGGAGCGTTTCTGATTGGCTGATTTTTCCCGCCCGATTCCCGCAAATTTGGGCGCGCGCGTGGTAACACAGGAAGCCCGCAACACAAAGTTTTGCTGAACAAAGAATTTGAAGCATACGACGTAACACTCACCATGAAGTTTCTTATCGAGAATCATCTGTGACAACTTCTTTTCGACGACATTCTAAAAGAACAACAATATCCAATGTCAGATGTATTAATAAAATTGCCATTTCAAACAAATAAACAGAAAAATACTATACTGTACCTGAGGGAGCTTGATTAACTTGGCAACATGGTCAATCTGAAATGAAGCGCTGATATTAGTACTGAATACGAGTTCTTAATCAGTACTAGAAAATTTTTCGTGTATTGTTTATACAAAGCAGATTACAATCATGAGTTGCTGTTATATACATCATTCTGTGGTGAGTAATATATTGTTTTACGGCCTTTAAGTTCTGGCTAAGTGTGGTGGTTTGAGAGGTGGGACCACGGTATATTTTTCCATCCAAAAGTCAAAGAATATGGTAAACACAGGAGAAATGATGAATCATTTCAACCCACGAGGGTTCGAAAAAGCAGATAACACCAAGGTGAGAGGCAAGCGCCGTACAGGCTGCACCACACATGCTCCCCCCAAAAGGGGAAATAAATCTACAAAGCCAAAGCAAGTCTGATTCTCGATTTGCTGCATTCAAGAAAGACCGAGCGGATTTCAGATAAGTATTGGACAAAACCCATTCAACAACAAACCAATCAGGGGACAAAGTAAGTGTGGCGTGTGTTTTGTCGTGATCCAAGAAAACAAGAGTCCCTTGGCTTTTCTTCCCATTTTGATTGACTGATTAAACAAAGTCCCAAGATCTAGACCAATAAAAACATGTAGTCACACAACTACTATTTATTACACTTACCTCCACTCTGGAGAATGGCTCAATAATTCTTAATAGATTCTGGGATAGCAGATTATCATACAAAGCATCCAGGTGGGTCTAAAAAAATACACAGAATATATGCATGAACATATAAAATTATTGTCAAAAGAGATGCCAAAACAAATAAACTGCAAAGTTATTTTACTTTCCTATAACGTGGGGCATAGAATTCACTGTTGACCACACCCAATTTGCTATCCCTTAGGGTTAAAATCAATTTCCGTTGTCGTCGCTCCTCCCAGACCCTGTATCAACTTACCCGTATGATTGGGTCCTCTGTTAATTCTTTCTTAAAATTTGTCAATGCCTGCCAGGTAATACAGATATAACAATTAGGTTTATTACTATTTTGTTAACTGTTAGTAAAGAGTGAAACATTTGCTACTGGATACACATGGACACAATATTGCACTGTACATGTGTCCTTGTTAAGCTACAACTTAAAGG
This sequence comes from Scolanthus callimorphus, assembly GCA_033964015.1. Classification (NCBI taxonomy): domain Eukaryota; kingdom Metazoa; phylum Cnidaria; class Anthozoa; order Actiniaria; family Edwardsiidae; genus Scolanthus; species Scolanthus callimorphus. The sequence continues at coordinate 18,207,203 of CM066914.1, read as the reverse complement.
CCTACCACAAGCCGCCATCCTTTGAGAGCTTGTGTTTTTGTTTTGAATAGTGACATCTTGCACTGTTTTAAAGAAAATATCACAAGAACTTGCATGGAAAATAGACTCTCTGAAAAAACTTAAATATTTGGTACAAACAGTTTGTGCTGAGTATCACTATAAGGAACATTGTTATTGAGAAAATGTACCCCGGCACACAACTGGTTGTGCTTTAATAAAATTGCCCATGCATAATGTGATGACCAATAATTGCTTACTGCTAGCTGCACCGGTTACAGCAAAAAGGGAAAAGCATAATAGTCACAATAGCAATGATGCTTAGTTGAGATTTCCAGGAAGGATATAAGACTAGGGTGAGCAGCAAGTTTACCTCTTGAAATTCTGACAGTGATCTGTTATGGCTTGCATTAGCAATGGTTTTCATGGAAATCAACTGAGCCCCTGAGTAGCGCAAGGCCAGCTTTCTACTAATGATGGACTGGACATCATCAGGACTGTCAGGTGGAATGAAATAAAACAATATTAATAATCTTAAAGATATTAGAGGTCAAATAATTGATAAGAGTTCAAACATCACTAACCTGTTAAGCATTATTTTGCATAGAAGCATGTATTTTAGAGCAGAAATTGCCTTGGGATTGTCAATAGAATCCATACCCTGGGAGAAATATGGCCATAGATTTAGAATAGAATAATGCACTGTTGCAACTACTGAAAGATGCATCAAGAAGGAAGGGAAATCCAGCAGTAGCAGAAGTTTGAAGACCTGCTGTTCTTCAATGCATTGTTTAAAAAAAACATTGACATTATTCCAACCAACCAGCCGATATTAAAGTTATGGGAAATGATGTGTACATGAAAAACTCGGAAAAAAATCCGAGCCCCCAACAGGAATCGAACCTGCGACCCTCCTGATGCCGTCGGATGCTCTACCACTGAGCTATAGAGACTCATGTGGAGAGCGGTCGCAGGTAATGGGTTATAACATCCCGCATCGCGCGAGCACATTAAATAAGTGTTATGTACACTTTAGATAAGCCAACCAACCAGCCGATATTAAAGTTATGGGAAATGATGTGTACATAAAAAACTCGGAAAAAATCCGAGCCCCCAACAGGAATCGAACCTGCGACCCTCCTGGGTTCGAACCTGCGAACCTCGCAGGTTCGATTCCTGTTAGGGGCTCGGATTTTTTTCCGAGTTTTTCATGTACACATCATTTCCCATCAGGAGGGTCGCAGGTTCGATTCCTGTTGGGGCTCAGATTTTTTTCCGAGTTTTTCATGTACACATCATTTCCCATAACTTTAATATCGGCTGGTTGGTTGGCTTATCTAAAGTGTACATAACACTTATTTAATGTGCTCGCGTGATGCGGGTAGTTCGTTTGAACCTTGAGTGTTATACTATATTTAATGTGCTTGCGCGATGCGGGATGTTATAACCCATTACCTGCGACCGCTCTCCACATGAGTCTCTATAGCTCAGTGGTAGAGCATCCGACCGTCATCAGGAGGGTCGCAGGTTCGATTCCTGTTGGGGGCTCGGATTTTTTTTCCGAGTTTTTCATGTACACATCATTGACATTATTGAAAGTTAAAATTGTGAGGAAGTTCTATGATCATAATAATCATTTTTACCTCAAATGCTTCATAGAAGTATGAATATGCTGTTTTGAAATCTTTTTCTTCTGCATGCAGTATTCCAGATTGGAGATCAAGAGCTGCTTGGAGTTTGGGAGGGCAGTAGATGCCATTAGCTGTAGTTCGGGCTGATGTCAGTGCAGCTCTGAAAAGAGACAAATTGATACAGAAGAGTGTAACATATTATGGTACCATGTATAAACATTTTAATCAGTCATTTTGCATGATGTAAGTGGCTGAATGTTCATGAGAAGTCAAGGTTCTGTGCCACGTCCTGACCATGCCTTTGCAGTCAATGAAATCGCTTTATCACTTACCTTGATTGGGGATGTTTGACAGCTCATGATAGACTTTACTCTCCAATAATTGCACCTCAACAAGTAATACTTTGTCATCCAACTTTTTGAGCTCTTTCAATAGTTTGGAGCCTAAAAATAACAGCCATAATTAAGGTATTTGATAATGTACTGATTAGATTAATTGTCAAATTAATCTGCAAGGTGATCCAGTGTAGCATTGTTCTTGCTGGTGTGCTTGTATGTACAGTTGTATCACAAAAGAAAAGAAATACAAGTGACTTAAAGGAGCTCTCGCACACTTAATATTCGTCCATCGTGGACATAAAATAAGTAAAATTGTAACCGTGAAAACAAATGTACATTTGCCCGTAGTAATCAAAATAATCCTCCAGATTAAAAGAAAAACCTGTCAAGTGCTAGACAAATGCAATTCTAGGTTGTTTTGAGCTGTTATCAAGAGGATAGAATTGGATTGCGATTTGATCTATTTTGTTGTCAGAGAAGTGGCCAGCAAGCATGCGAGAGCCCCTTTAAATGTCACTCTATGTAAATTTAATGAAATGTTGGGGTTAATCCAATGCCTTGTCCTTCTTTATTTATTTTGAACTTTCTGTGAATGTGTGACACTCCATCCATACCACTCCCACTGTGGGGGTTTGAAGTTTGAGATATGAATCCCCAACCCTCTTGAATTTCAAATCCCTTCAAAGGGGAGGATATGTTTTTCTGGAATAACACAATTAATAAAAGCTGCAGAAATACTTAATAAATGTAAACGTCTGGGACTGAGATGTGTAAATAATTTTAAAATTTGAATAAATACTTTTAATTTACACCATACCTGTCTGTAAAGCCTCTGTATACATTTTGGTATCTAAAACAGCCCTACCAATCTAGCCTAGTAAGAAACATTGAAATCAGATTTCATTAAAATGATACAAACACAAAAAGAATCTTGAAACAATATACCAAACAGGGCTTCTGGAACTATGCATAATTTGGTTTCATGTAATTCCATTCAGTCCTATTTCAGGACAAATATAACTCAGATGCCATACATGATTGTACTGGGGTTTTAATTATTATTTTTGTTTAATTCCTCAAATTGTCAAAATTTCAGTTTCCTGCTAGCAGGGGCCTCTTTTCCTTTTTATTTGCTGGGCTGATGATAATTTTGGTTATTCTGCCAATTTTGCACCACCCTCCTGCAAAGGAGATTTAAAAGTTATTGCCAGCCTTAGCAATTATTATGCCATCCTGTTCAAGTGACTATTTTCCACATAATCTTGTGTCTAATCCCCTTTTGATGTTTTTGCATGTATGTAAATGTTATTGCCAGTATGTAAAATGTTCTGATAAGTACATAAATGCCAAAGTAATATATTTACCTCAAGAGCTTGTCTTAAAAATGTCCTCTTTTCCTGTTTGGCCCAATCTATGCATTCTTTGCACAAATCAACCTTCAACAAAAAATAAAATTCAGATTTGAACCATCATAGAATCACATTACTACTGTAGGTATCTACTTCTGTTCTATCCTGTGCCTGGAAACTGTAATTTGCGATGAATGCCTCTTGTTACATGGTAGATATTAACTCTGTGAAGACACCATAACTTAGCAACAAAATGCAGGCCTTCCAAAGTTCAAATGGACCTTTTCCTGGTGGGGGGGGGGGGGGGGGTATACCCCAAATATTTGTAATGTATATGTATCAGGCGCAGGGGCTACTCATTTGCATTTCCATACAAATCCTTGTATTATGCCTCGTTAAATTCATGACTTGGCCCACAAGTAAGTAAATTGCACCCAATAATACCACAACTGACCTCCATTCCCGTGGAAGCCTCCATGTCCAGGAACAGATCTACTAAAGTTCTGACAAGTTTGGCTGCCTTCGCCTTGGAAACCATTTGAAGAAATGGCCTGATAAACTTGATAAGACCTCCCAGTTCTAAAACACATTCAAAGATTAATAACTGACGGATTCCAAGACCTTTTACAAGGTGCATATGTTTATCAACTTTGTACTTCTAGCAGTTTTGAGTTTACTTTTACTTACTTAATTACATCGAAACGAAATGTCAAAGAAAAAATGATAAAATCAACACTACCTCCGGCATTTCCTTGTTTTGACAATAGAGTAGCGAGGTTAAGTATTGCTTGCTCTTTCATTTTTATCCCCTCGTCGTCCTCTGTTGGAATATCCCGTTGACTATAATAAAGAACAACAAGTAAAAAATAAGATAACTTAAGTAAGGCTTACTGTATGAAAGAATAAGCCGGCATTTTTCACTAAAGAGTCACGCACATGGGCGATCGTTTTTAGGAACTAAACAAAACATTCGATACTTTCAAATCAAGACTGAATGTAGAACACAATAACACCATTTACCTATGGAAGAAAGCAACTCCATTGCCTGTTCTGGGAAAGAACTTTCAAGTTCTTGTGCTCTCTCTAGTTCGGTCGCCATCTTGAATTCACTGATTACCCGTCAAGCACTGCGCTGAAATTTGCAAGTCATTCTAGTGCCAGTCTTCCATACACTATGAAGTATTTGCAGGACCGCTTACAAGTAAAACTGAAGCTGGATCCAATAAAGGACCTATCAACCAGTAGATATATATGTAAGAAATAATAAAAACTTGAATGGTTGATTAACAGCTTATAATTTTCATTTACACGATATTTCGGTCAGCCAGTACCGACCTTCTTCAGGTAATGGTGAATATTTACATTGGTAACTACTATAAATAAAATAACCGTCAAAATTCAAACGTGAAATAGATACATACAAGTGGAGTGTCACGTGATAAAATGTAACAGAAAGGCACTCAAAGATACATGATATAGATCTAACAGCTGAAATTGTTAAAATTTTCGTCTCTAGTATTGAGACCTTTGGGGATAAAGTTTGACCTCTGTTGATAAAGTATGCCTCCCTAGCTTTCCTAACAGAATCTCTTTTGTTGTTGAGTCGTTCTAAAGGGATAAGTAGCATGTCTGTGGATGTATGGTTAGGGGTGTTATGAAAATGGAGAGCTGCGGTAGTGGGTGTAGATTGGCTGTCAGAGTCAAGTGTGCGTCTGTGCTCGTTGAAACGTTCCCGTAATTGTCGTTTTGTTTCACCTATGTATTGAAGTTTACAGCGCTTGCAGTGAATCATGTATATAACATTAGAAGTTTTGCATGTGATTTTAGAAGTTATCCTACGTGTTTCATTAGTTGACGAAAAAGTGTAATGTGTTAGTCCATCAGCAATATAATTACAAGTGTAACAGTTATCACCACAACGGTACGAGCCTGAAGTTTGGTTAATTACATTAGGGCTTTTTAACTGCGCTTTAACTAAAAGGTCGCGGAGGTTAGGGCTTCGTCTAAACGCCACGATAGGTGGGCTGGGGAAAGCGTTTTTACATCGGTTAGAAGTCTGAAGAATTCTGAAATATTTGTGTAAGATATGAGATATGTTAGGGAGGGCAGGGTTATAAGTGACAACAAAAGGTGTCACTTATAACCCTGCCCTCCCTAACATATCTCATATCTTACACAAATATTCAGAATTCTTCAGACTTCTAACCGATGTAAAAACGCTTTCCCCAGCCCACCTATCGTGGCGTTTAGACGAAGCCCTAACCTCCGCGACCTTTTAGTTAAAGCGCAGTTAAAAAGCCCTAATGTAATTAACCAAACTTCAGGCTCGTACCGTTGTGGTCATAACTGTTACACTTGTAATTATATTGCTGATGGACTAACACATTACACTTTTTCGTCAACTAATGAAACACGTAGGATAACTTCTAAAATCACATGCAAAACTTCTAATGTTATATACATGATTCACTGCAAGCGCTGTAAACTTCAATACATAGGTGAAACAAAACGACAATTACGGGAACGTTTCAACGAGCACAGACGCACACTTGACTCTGACAGCCAATCTACACCCACTACCGCAGCTCTCCATTTTCATAACACCCCTAACCATACATCCACAGACATGCTACTTATCCCTTTAGAACGACTCAACAACAAAAGAGATTCTGTTAGGAAAGCTAGGGAGGCATACTTTATCAACAGAGGTCAAACTTTATCCCCCAAAGGTCTCAATACTAGAGACGAAAATTTTAACAATTTCAGCTGTTAGATCTATATCATGTATCTTTGAGTGCCTTTCTGTTACATTTTATCACGTGACACTCCACTTGTATGTATCTATTTCACGTTTGAATTTTGACGGTTATTTTATTTATAGTAGTTACCAATGTAAATATTCACCATTACCTGAAGAAGGTCGGTACTGGCTGACCGAAATATCGTGTAAATGAAAATTATAAGCTGTTAATCAACCATTCAAGTTTTTATTATTTCTTCCATACACTACACGGTCTTCGTGAAACAGCACCCATTTGCTTTCTGTTTAATAGTTTCAGTGTATATTTTTTTTGTTATGATCATGATCATTCTGATATCATTTAAAATGCTTTAATTTCCCATGGCTGAATTTCCCGTGGTAGAAGAATGGGAAGTGAATTCCGAACATGCGTGTGCCTTGGGAAATTGAGCTTTTCCCATGGATGGGTTTTCTGCAGAAATTTCCTGTGACAGGGATTGTTCTTTATTTTCACAGTGTGAAGATAATACACTTGTCTGTACTAATACACTTGCCTCCACGCTCGATTTTTAGGTTTTACTCTGAAATAAGCAATTTGCAGGGTGAATTTGGTATTTCATTGATGTTTACATGACCGCTTGGAGAATTTTATCTTTCGCGTATTAAAAATTTATCAACGAATTTTATCTTCTCGTGTTGCCACTGTATGGATTGCTACGCGACCTCAAAATTCAATGTTCCGATGGCCGATTGACGATTTTTAGCCGTCAATCAAACCAAAACGCTGGATTAGCTACTTCAGCGGGCCGACATTGATATTGCAAAATCAACCAAAATCTTTGGCTTCCTTGACTCGAATGTTTAACTTTCTGGTTCAAGAAAATTGACAATTTTCTTGCGTAAACAGTGAATTGTGAAGTCCCGTAGCAATGCATACGGTGGTAAAAATATCGAAGATAAAATTCGTATATACGCGGCGCGGCCATGTAATATCCTCTATATATATCGTAGCTTTCCCGTAGGGGCAAGGCCGGGACGTAAAAATACAAGGCCGATTTCCTACCCTTTTGTTATTAGTAAAATGATTAAAGAACGAGACCATACATCAAGACATCTCCCAGAGAGCTGAAGCGTCGTATGGCGACCGCTTATATGAGAAGTGAACAACCCCAACCTTATCCCTATAGTTATTGTTACCGCAAGGTCTATATAGGACAGAAAGTCATATGGGATCCATGTGGGAAACCTGTTTTTATCTTATACATTACTGCTTTCAATAAATTTCGACTTCGTATTCAGGTTATGAAATTCAGCAATTTATTATTTATCGATTAATTATTTTATTTTCTTTGACATAGTCCACGCGGCACGCCTTTGTAGGTAACGTTTTATTTACGCTTGCGCATAAACATCAAGAAATTCCTTTCGAGCAATGGCCAATTTTTGGCGAGCATCTTGAAAGTTGCGGCTATACTTTTACCATTGACTTTTATTCTTAACTTTCTTTTACTAATAAATGTTTTTGAATGTTTTTCTTCGTTACTTCCCATGGCGTCTTGGCATTATTTTTATAACGATGTTCGGACAGCCTAGCCCGGCTGCATTCAATTATTAAAAACGTGGAATATAGGAAAGTTTGTTCTACAAAAAATAATTGATATCTATTGCTTTTAAAACCATAAAGTGACTAAGAATTGTTATTTGATAGATTTCCTAACTGGACCATCTACCCCAAAAATAGCAACCAATGATAAAACAAGAAGCAGAGCTTCCTAAAATATATAAGCAAAAAATAGAGTGCATGATCCAAAATAGCTGAAGTGCGCGCTATTTCTAAGTTTTCGCATCCTGTCCATCGATACGTAATCAATCTTCATATTCCAAACGAGTGGCGAAATTGCATAGTAAAAAAACAACGTATAATATCGTGAGGGTTACAATCTAAAACGTAGGCAACGAAACAAGATTAGAGATATGATCACTGTATGTGTAACGAGTATTCTTCTTGGCCCGGCCTTCTCCCTCAAATTCTTCCCTTTTCCGAATCGATGGCATTTGTGCTTGCACTCGGGCTGAATTTCAGCAACACTATGGAACTAAATATGCGAAAAAAGTTTGGCGGAGTTAAGGGAAGGAAAAAAACCCCGTACCGCTAGTTCTTTATTTAGAGATCTCGTATGACCACCTGTTCACTTGTGAATCACGTACATTAAAGTAGTACTCTCGCGAGCTGTTGATAATATTCAGGCTTCTATCTGTTCTATATTATTCGCGAAGTTTACTTTACTAGAAAATTTGAGCTGCATGGGATTTTCGTTTTCTAACCTCAATCTGTATTTTTAGTGCATATCGGTGAGCGTCGAGGTACCTCTAAAACGGAAAACAATTTGTGAGTACAATACACCCACAATATGCCAGCTTTTCATCCTCAGACAACTATAGCTCAGATTTTCGTGGATGACGTCAAACCTTACATGAACAATTTTACAATGAATAGGACACGAAAACCACACTAAAAACAAGACAATCCTAATTTATCAACACCATTCGTTATCTTTCGCAGCGGAATACCAAAACTATGTTTCAACTAGAGAGCGGTTAAAAAAAGGTTTGCCAAATTTGTAAGGTTATACAAACACACTATTCCCGTCACCCGTAGTCACTTTTTATATTAACCTAAATTCAGGGAAATAAGTGATTAGAGGTAGCGAAAACGGTTGAAAAGACTTACCGGAAAAAATGAGTACAAGGGCGTTGTCAATCTACAATAGTTTTCTCAAAGTTGGCGTTCCTTTTCTTTTTAGATAAATGACGTCTACCGTAGTCCATCAGTCTAAATCTATTATATTCTTTCTTTCCAGTGTTAATTATTCTATTAATTAAAGCCGACTTGTTCTGTAGACTAATTGTTTCCGTTTCCTTTAATTTCTGTTGTTTTTAAGACCGGGAGGTTCGCAGAAGAGACCTTTCTAAACATGACATAAAAACCAACAGCGTGATTCAAATCCTGTTAGTTTTTTGGCCGACAGCGAGCTATACAAACGCTCCCCATCGATAAAACAACGATTTCTCGTCGAGAGAAATGGAATTAGGTAAAGCCTTCACTTCCAAAGTATTAAAGGTAGGCCTAAAATTTGAATTACTGGGTTGAAAACTTGTCTTTCAATATACTTGTTTTTTTAATCTTAGTATCTTAATTGTTGCTGTTTGAATGTTATATGTCCAGTTTTATCGCATCAGACATTTCACTAACACCTGTTTGAGGAAACACTCATTTTTCAAAAAGAAAGTTGGGCGTCTACTTATCTTTCGGTAATTTCAAAGTGATTAATTTTTGGCATCAGCCTGCCATTTTTGTGTTAAAGATTAGGTGGCGAAAAACGGTTTCTTGACATTTTCAGGCATAGTAAGTTCAATTTTGCAAGCTTGTTATGTCACTGTTCGATTAAATATTTGTTCGCCGAAAATTGGTAGCAATTGAGAAAAGCTATAGTATTTCTTAATCTGACACAGTAAGCCTGGCTAAAAAAGGGCTACAGTTTCACAGCACATGTATGAGAATAGTTTTTATTTTGATCTTATTTGTCGGCAAACCTCAGCCTTCTAATTCTAATTCATCGTTCTTCAGTCTTTAAAGACTCTTATTTAGACTCTATTAAGAAACGAATCTATTAAATGTATTGTACTTTGTTTTCTAAAAATGAATCCCCTTTTGTTTTTCAAGAAAACTTACGCCATATTCACTTCGTTGAAAGAGTACAATTTTTGCTTATAAATGCAAAAGAACAATTGCTCGCGTTACGGAAGATAATTTTAAATAAACCTTCGATAAATAGCATTGTTGTGTGTCATTTGCTACGCTTTATTATCGCATAAGGAAAAAGCCGCGAACGTATTTACAAATATCGCCAGCGCTTTAACAAAGTTTTAATTTAGCCTGAGGAAGGCTAATAAATCTAGAAAGTCAAAGGCATCCTGCTGTTACAACCGTCACAGAACCTGAAATATTACTATCTAGGTAATCCGTCTTAATCAAATAACAAGTGGGCGAAACGCACTTCACGCGGTTACAATTACCCTTTCAATAGTTGTTCGAGAAAATGCCACATTGATGACATTATAGAAAGAAATGCGATTCTTCTCGACAAATTCGAGCTTGTTTGCTTAACTCCACGGGAGCTGGGAGGCACCCTGCATTGAAGAAGACGCGATCAACGGAACAGTCCGTGTAGCGTTTATGGTTTTGGCCTTTTTCAACACGGAAGGAAGGTCCTTCGGAACACGCCCCCTCCCCTCCCCTCTTTTTCAATACGGGAGATCCATCAGAATACGCCCCTTCCCCCCACCCCTAACAACAACAAAAATCATACATCTGGCGCGAAAATCGTAATACCGGTTTATTGTAGGTTGGAAATGTATTTTGCGAAAATGACCCTTTTGACAAAGGTGAAATGGAAGCGCGGAAAATGCAATGAGGGACTGCTTCCCGTTCCCCTATCATAATATGCAGACGCCGGTTTTACTTGTCAAATAACGCACTTCGCTCATTTTAAAAGTACCCCGCATGTCGGCTCTTCGCTCAATAGAACGGAGCAGTGTGTAAACATTGAACACTTTCGCACAAGTGTGCTATGCTATTGCAACCTACAGCCACGCCCATGTGTCAAATAACCATCTCACAAAAGTAACGATAATCCAGCCTGGTCTAGGCTCGAGTCGATTGTGCTAGTAAAACTGGCATATTATGCTAGAAGCACTGCTCGTTTTTTATCCAAATTATGCTCAAATTATGCTCGTTTTTCAAAATTATGCTACTTTTTTTTAATATTATGCTCGACAAAAAATGGGCAAAACAGTAAGAAAGGTGAGTTTTATTAACTTTTTATATTAATAAATCTCTTAGATGAGATAAGTAATACTGTGCGCACGGGCTGCTTTAGTGGTTTAAAGTATCCGATCTCTAGCACTGTCAGCTCTTTGGGTCCTTGCAAGACCTGCAAGTTCTCGGGCTCTGGTTCGGGGGTGGAGGACGCCATTTTGTCACGTTTTTACCTATGAGAGTGGGACTGGGAACAAGGTTTTCTAGACTTCCGGTTCCGGTTCTTCCCAACAAAAAAACCAACTAGGCCCTAGGACATCGCCGACCGTTTATTTGGAGAGCTTGTTTTATGTCTGAAGTCAATTTATCATTTACGATAAGGGATATTTGTGCCTGGTTTTAGCACTTCCGGTCTTCAAAATGCAAATTATATATGCTAGCATTGCTTTTTTACAAAAAAACTGAAAATTATGCTCGTTTTGACGCAAATTATGCCAAAAATTATGCTAGCACAATCGACTCGAGCTTAGCCTGGTCCCAGGCGTTCCTCGTCTGCAGTGAGAAGGTAAACCGCTGAATGAATGTGCGCGGGCTCAAACTTCCTGTGACGTCACGTTCCTGTGACGTCGCGCTTCTACCACAGGGAGCCCACCCAGAACGCCAGGGACTAGAGGCTGACGATAATCGTAATTTTGAAGGCTATAAGAGACTGTGAAAAGTGTCGCGACACGGCGCGGTACTCACTGTCGCGGCGCGGCACGGACATAATCGTAATTTTAAGTTCGGGGCCTTTTTAAAGAGCAGCTGAAAAACCACATAAAAAAACAGTATATCAATGATGAAAATATAATTGCTGGGAGAACATTGAGAACATTTTTGAAAACGGCGCTTCTGTTTCCTCCGATGAATTGATAGTCGGGATTTTAAGGTGATATACGAGGTGCTGACGGTAATTATACAGCGCGTAATTCACAGTCAATAAGGCATATCATCTCAAGGAGGTATGGCAGTTTCGAGTGGTCCTATAGTAATTATTTCAAGAGCTTAGAGGCCATAAAAGTGCCATTAAATCCAGTCAAATTCACAAAAAGAGCAAAATAATCGTCTAGGTTTGTTAAATAACCTTTCAGCTGATAGATAAGTACAACTTTGGAGTATTTTTGTGTGTTATCGAGCGGATGGAATTGGATTGCGAATTGGCAATTTTAATTTCTTACCCGTGAGTGAGGCTAAACAGTTTACAAACTTGGAAATTTGATAGCAAAAGGCATTAAATTTTACGCTTATTTAATACAAATTTAAGTTCCTTCTGCTTAAAGATTTAGTTAAAGCATAGTATAGGAATCTGAGCTGTTTATGTAGACCACTAGTCTTTTTATAACATTTTGTTGAAAATCGTGACACAGCGCCTCTTAACAGTTTCATGTTACAAGAAACCTATTACAAGCATAGAGCCGGTACATATATAGTTGTAACATCAAGGGGCGATGAAAACTTTGACTGAATGAATACACTAGAACACTTGAAGCAAGTCGGAGCAATGTTAAGGTGACGTACGGAAGAGCGCAAAGAAACAAACCAAAAAGTGATGCTATTTCAGCCACTTCAAATAAGCGAAAACCAGATCGTCTGCTTGGATGCTCCACGCGTCTCAAATAGTAGGCACGCGACGCCAGGCGCCATGCCCGCGAAAAAATGCTGAGACGGGTGGTTGCATGATCTCCCTATCGGAACTTTCGTATTAAAACAATAGCCATACACGATGACAATACCAAAAGTTTACATTCATTAAAATCACGCAGCGTTGGAGTTGCAAAACAAGAACAGCGACTAATCGGTTCGTTTAACGGCTTCATTGGTTATTATTGATGGGACTAATAATATCACACAACTGCGAGAGCATATCATGTTGACTTGTTCGCGGCTCTCGTGCAAAACAGAGTTGGCCGAGCGGAGCGTATCATAAACCAGCGGAACTTTAGATTGATGGAAAGGCGCCGAAAGCGGTTTCACACTCGTCAGGCAAGCACCTTTTGTATTCTCTTTCCTCATCTCGCATTTATTGTCGCTATAAGGGAACTTTCTTGCGGCCACTCTTTTAGTTGCCGGATTTCTTGAAGAAATTGTGATTTTCTTGCATTCTATTTAAGGGTTTAACGTAAAACATAGGCTCAATGAAGAGCAGCTTTTTATTCAGAAATAGCTTTGTAAATTCTTTTACAGAAGATCTAGCAACTATATAGAAGCATGTATTTTAATTTTTCTAACTTGAGACAACACTACGAGCTTGAAACTGCGTTTTTGTGGCTATGGCGCTTCTTGGCCTTTGCCCTAGATTTAGAACGTCGACTAAATAGTGTATTTTATTACGCTTCTCCGTAGTAATGTATAATTTCTTAATTGTTACAGGAAAAAAGTTCAAAAAACAAATTAACAACGCAGCGTTTTGCTTGTACTGAAATATTATTGGCAAATTGTTTCCAAACAAATCATTCATAAAAAATATTGAGAGCGACAATTTATCAAGCCTGATCATAGTTAGTAGAGGTTTGATTGAATGAATCGTTTCCTAAAATTGTGCTTTTATCTTCCAGAAAAAGAAATCTGTTTTGGATAAACGACTATGTTCAACTTGATCATAAATGAATGCCAATTTTGAAAGCAGGCATCGCTATAACAAAGAAACAATTTTGATATTTGAAAATTTTGAATTTTGACTAGGGGAATCTAAGATGTGCCTGCTTTCGATCTTTCAGATGTTCTGTCTCCTCGTCATTGCATGCAGTTTATGTGCTACTCCTGTCAAGGCGAGAGGGATCAAATCTGCTACAGAAATGAGAATACAAGACTGGCTTCGCTCTATAAAGAACAGAAGATTTTATATCGAGAAAAACAAGACGAAGAAAGGTTTGTAGTGCTGAAGTTTGTTTACAAGATCGCTATAGAAACCAGTTTTAACAACATAAATGCAATGACAGTGTTTGTTGAAGAGTGGGCTCAGAGATTTTCGCGACGTTTTAAGTCTCACTCTAGGTTTAAATTATCAAGTACAGCGCATTCTATACTAACCACTGAAGTGGTCCGCTCTTTGTAATTCCGTGATAATATTTTAAAAACTTTCTTTATTCATTTGCATACCTGAAAAACAATGTTTTGCATGCCTAGCGCGCTGAGTGGGAAGGAGATCTACGTGCAAGGTTATAACCACAGAAAGATCTTGTCAACGCAGACAAAATTCTGCTTTTTCTTTTTTAACTGAAAACGTTTATAGAAGGTCACACGGTAAACGTTGTGCATTCCTTGGTTTCGCCCATGTGAAGTACCGTCTGTTTTTCCTATTTTGTCAGTGGGTTTGGTTCTCTCACTAGGACTTGTTTATACAGGCGAACACTTATTATATTTCCCCATTGTAACAGAGCTGCAGTAATTATGGGCATTAAGTTGATCGGGGCGAAGTTTCCCCACCTAGTGTAGTCTGACTATAACAATACCAACACACTAGGTTCTTTGCTAAACGCAAAACGTGTTGTTCGTCTCCAACGCCAAAGCACATGAAAGTCCTTTCTTCGCGGATAGCAAAACAACACGGAAGAATTTAAAATCATTATGAACGGCTGCGCTTCTTTGAAATAATGCAGCAAAGAATGGAAGAATAGTCTTTTTTATAAACAACCCATCTAGTGAGTTTTTACTGAAAACAAAATGTGATATCTAAATGAGTTGCAGCGGGAAAGGGTGTGTGATCGATAACATATCCTCCCCCAAACTAGGATATAATATGTTATTATAACAAACCATATCACTTCTTGTGATGAAAGGACATTGCAAAAAATCATCTATAGTATTTTAACTTTGGGATTTGCGGAAGGACTGAGGAACAAGAAACTCGAGGGCTCGCACCTGCCCTGTTTCACACACACTCGTGATACAGCTAACAGAAAGTTTTCGCTGTAAAAGCTGGTTCACACTAGAACGCACGCGCAGGACGCACGCGCAAGGCAAGTGTGAATCATAGCGACGCAAGCGCGAGCCTAAAATCAACATTAATTAGTTGCTTGCGCTTGCTTGCGTTCGCTTGATTCACACTAGACGCAGGCACAAGCGCAAGGCAAGTGTGAATCATAGCGACGCAAGCGCGAGCTTAAAATCAACATTGATTAGTTGCTTGCGCTTGCGTTCGCTTGAATACACTAGAACGCAAGCGCAGGACGCAAGCGCAAGGCAAGTGTGGATCATAGCGATGCAAGCGCAAGCCTAAAATCAACATTGATTAGTTGCTTGCGCTTGCGTTCGCTTGATTCACACTAGACGCAAGCACAAGCAAGTGCAAGGGAACGCAATGTCTCGATTTTCTTGTGCTTGCGTCTACGCTTGCGTTCTAGTGTGAACCACAAAAGGGAAATGTATGAGCTTGATATCCTTGCGCTTGCGTCTGCGCTTGCGTTCCAGTGAGAACCAGACTTAACGAAACTCTACATTAGTAACATTCAATTTGCGCATTACGCTTAGTTTGTGGCCGCGACAAGGATTCTCTTCAAACTGAAACTGTCGTACGAAACGTTTTTGTAATGTTAATCACAATGAATTTCTGCAGAAACCCATCATGCTGAATTTCCCATGACGCAAGAATGAAAGGTGTTCGGCTTTACCATCGCTATACATGTGAATTCCGAACACTTCCAATTCTTGTGTCATAAATGGAAATTAAGCTTTTCCATTAATGGGTTTATGTAGAAATTTCCTGTGAATCGAGAACCTTTTATATTTTAATACAATACACTAACGTATAATTCCTGTTTTGTGTAGTCTCCGCAGGGGCCATTGATTGCCATACATCTTGGCCGCAATCGTTTAAGCTTTGTTCTACTAGCAGGATATATATAGTTTTGTCTAAAGGCCTGTTTACGCTTGTCGCGGCGATATTTCTCGCGCGCACTCTGCGACTTAAAATTTCCAGTGTAAACAAGATGCAATAGACCTATTCGCCTTGGGCGTTATGTTTTCCCATTTCGGATCACGTGGCATTCACATGAGTATTCTCTCTTTCTTTATAGTAGGGTCTGTTAGCGATTTTATCGTGCACTTTTGCGTACAGGCACCAAACTTGGCACAAGTGTTCCTTGGGTGATACCAAACAGATTTAGAGGGGGGTGCCACAAATGTTCGCCTTAGGGGGAGGGGAGGGGGCATCTTGTCCAAATTAAAAATGAGGGATCTTTTTGGGGCTGCAAAGACCGTACAGGCACCAAACTTGGCACAAATGTTCCTTGGGAGATACCAAATATCATTTAGAAGGGATGCCACATATGTTTGCGCTAGGGGGGTAGGGAGGGGTAATTTTTGTCCGAATTAGGCATGGGGGTCTTTTGGGAGCCGCAAAGACCGTACAGGCATCACACTTGGCACAAATGTTCCTTGGGTGACACCAATTAGATTAAGAGGGGGATCTCACAAATGTTCGCCCAATGGGGGTGGGGTGGGGCAATTTTGTCCGAATTAGCATGGGGGTCTTGTTGAGCTTCATAGACCATACAGGCACCACACGTAGCAAACTGTTACTTGGGTGTTACTAAACAAATTGAAAGGGGGTGTCACAAGTGTCCGCCGAAGGGGGGTGGGGAGGGGCATTTTTTCCGAATTAGCATTGGGGCCTTTGGAGCCGCAAGACCATACAGCACCAAACTTGGCACACGTGCCTTTCTTTGGTGATACCAAACTGATTCAGAGGGGGCGCCACAAAGTGTTCGCCCTAGAGGGGGAGGGGAATGGGAATTTTGCCCAAATTAGCCATAGGGTCTTTTTGCTACAAATCCTTATTGGCCTGAAACCCAAACAAGTTCCGACACAAAACGTTTGCCAAAGAGGGAGAGGGGCAAAATTTCCATTAAGAGGGGTTGAGTCCAAAGGCACCAGACCTAGTGCATAAATTGCCTTGAGACTGAACAGGTGCACAGTTCCGTGTATGGGAGGTTGGACTTGTCGCACTTGTGCAGCGCCCGCTGGTGCATTTGCCTTTGCAACCGCACTTCAGTAGCTCGAACACACTCTTGAAGCCGGTTGGAGTGCAAAGGAACATTTCTGCCAAGTTTGGTGCCTGTACGGTCTTTGCAGCCCCCAAAAGATCCCTCATGTCTAATTTGGACAAAATGCCCCTCCTTTCCCCCCTAGGGCGAACATTTGAGGCACCCCCTCTAAAACTGTTTGGTATCACCCAAGGAACATTTGTGCCAAGTTTGGTGCCTGTACGGTCTTTGCAGCCCCCAAAAGATCCCTCATGTCCAATTTGGACAAAATGCGCCTCCCTCCCCCTAGGGCGAACATTTGTGGCACCCATATCCCCCTCTTAAACTGTTTGGTATTAACAAAGGAACATTTGTGCCAAGTTTGGTGCCTGTACGGTCTTTGCAGCCCTCAAAGATCCCTCCTCTCTAATTTGGACAAAATGCCCCTCTCCTCCCCCCTAGGGCGAACATTTGTGGCACCCCCCTCTAAAACTGTTTGGTATCTCCCAAGGAACTTTTGTGCCATGTTTGGTGCCTGTACGGTCTTTGCAGCCCCCGAAAGATCTCTCATGTCTAATTTGGACAAAATGCCCCTCGTCTCCCCCCTAGGGCGAACATTTGTGGCACCCCCCTCTAAAACTGTTTGGTATCACCCAAGGAACATTTGTGCCAAGTTTGGTGCCTGTACGGTCTTTGCAGCCCCCAAAAGATCCCTCATGTCTAATTTGGACAAAATGCCCTCTCCTCCCCCCCTAGGGCGAATATTTGTGGCACCCCCCTCTAAAACTGTTTGGTATCACCCAAGGAACATTTGTGCCAAGTTTGGTGCCTGTACGGTCTTTGCAGCCCCCAAAAGATCCCTCATGTCTAATTTGGACAAAATGCCCCTCTCCTCCCCCCCTAGGGCGAATATTTGTGGCACCCCCCTCTAAAACTGTTTGGTATCACCCAAGGAACATTTGTGCCAAGTTTGGTGCCTGTACGGTCTTTGCAGCCCTCAAAAGATCCCTCATGTCTAATTTGGACAAAATGCCCCTCCTCTCCCCCTAGGGCGAACATTTGTGGCACCCCCCTCTAAAACTGTTTGGTATCACCCAAGGAACATTTGTGCCAAGTTTGGTGCCTGTACGGTCTTTGCAGCCCCCAAAAGATCCCTCATGTCTAATTTGGACAAAATGCCCCTCCTCTCCCCCCTAGGGCGAACATTTGTGGCACCCCCCTCTAAAACTGTTTGGTATCACCCAAGGAACATTTGTGCCAAGTTTGGTGCCTGTACGGTCTTTGCAGCCCCAAAAGATCCCTCATGTCTAATTTGGACAAAATGCCCCTCTCCTCCCCCCTAGGGCGAATATTTGTGGCACCCCCCTCTAAAACTGTTTGGTATCACCCAAGGAACATTTGTGCCAAGTTTGGTGCCTGTACGGTCTTTGCAGCCCTCAAAAGATCCCTCATGTCTAATTTGGACAAAATGCCCCTCCTCTCCCCCTAGGGCGAACATTTGTGGCACCCCCCTCTAAAACTGTTTGGTATCACCCAAGGAACATTTGTGCCAAGTTTGGTGCCTGTACGGTCTTTGCAGCCCCAAAAGATCCCTCATGTCTAATTTGGACAAAATGCCCCTCCTCTCCCCCTAGGGCGAACATTTGTGGCACCCCCCTCTAAAACTGTTTGGTATCAGCCAAGGAACATTTGTGCCAAGTTTGGTGCCTGTACAGTCTTTGCAGCCCCCAAAAGATCCCTCATGTCTAATTTGGACAAAATGCCCCTCCTCTCCCCCCTAGGGCGAAAATTTGTGGCACCCCCCTCTAAAACTGTTTTGTATCAGCCAAGGAACATTTGTGCCAAGTTTGGTGCCTGTACGCAAAAGTGCACGATCCGAAGGTTTTTTGACCCTAACAGACCCTACTATTATCCGCTATGCACCGAAGGGTATATGAATATGGAAGTCGTGATCTGAAATGGGAAAACATGCCAAAGCCAAGCACGTCTAGTGCGCGCGCGCGATCTGTCATACTGGGTTCAAACATGATCAAACCACTTTGCAAATTATATTAATGCGATTTTGAACAAATAAGTGCACTAAAAATTGCAACTTGCGCGAGAAATATCGCAGCGAGAAAAGTCGCAAGTGTGGACAGGGCTTTAGACACAACTCGCATCCTGCCAGTAAACGGAAGCTAAAGAAAGGATTTTTACTTTCGCAGGAATTTGAGACCATTCCAAGAAAACAAAAGAATGCAAGATCCCGGGAGTGGAAACCCGTGTCAAACCATGAGGATGAAATACACGAAGACGGAGATCTACCGTAACAGTGAGCTGAAGGAATTAGCAAAGAGTCACGTGATTGTACCGAGTCTACAAACACTAATGGTGACGTCATGCACGCGTGACGGTGTTGAGGCCAGCTCTCGCGTGACAGCGGGCTGCTTTAGGATGATGGATTGCGTGACACATACTGCCAAAATGACATTCTTTTATAAGAGAATAGGAAAAGGCTGCGAGGACTGGGCAACAAGGGAGGAACACGTTCCAGTCGGATGTCAATGTCGACTGGCTTATTAATGGAATGGAAGGGGCTTGGCAAATGTGCTGCGCGCCTACTGGCCAGTTCACACGGCGCCATTCCAGCTGCGACTGATTTGAGGTGCGATTTCTTCGACGACGTCACATTCGCGGTGTGAATGAACGGCAGGCGACTTGATATTGCGGTATTTGTCAGCTTGTTGGCGATCTGAAGAAATCGAGTTCGCATCGCAGTGGAATTTAAGCTGGGGAAATACGAGGCACAAAATCCCTCAACGCGCAGCATTGTTGCCTTGCAAGTTTTAATATTTGTTACTAGTTTTTCATCATATTCACAACTTGACGCGCAACATTTGTATTGATGATCACAAGGCAAGCACAAGGCGGATTTTGCTCCTTGGCATCTCATTTCTACTGACTAATCAACATGAATTGTAGGCAAAATGTTGCGCGACAAGTTGTATGTTTGATGATAAACGAGCAACAAAGCCAGAATTTGTGGCTCAAAGTAGACCCACACGCGCTGCTTCGCACAGCAACAAGTTTTCTCGACTTGAAAGAAATGTTTTGTTGCGTGACAAGTTGTGGCGCCAGTTGAAAAACGCGAAACATCCGATGCAAAACTTGCAACGCAACAATGTTGCGCGACTTCTGCGACGTCGCCGTTCATACCGCGCGATGTGGCATCACACCTCAAGTTGCCGCTAAAATAACAGCGTGTGGACCGGCCATCAAATATCTCAGACGTCATTTCAACAAAATTTTCAGCCAAACCCTAAACCATAGTTAATGGAGTGGATTGGTTAGGGAGCTCGGGAAACTTCACAGGATGCCCACAATTACGCTGGGTGAATGTTGAGAGGGGCACTGACAGTGCACAATCTTTTGCTTTGTGTTCATGTAATAAACATGTCTGAGTGCACTCTGAATCTTACTTGCTGAATTGTGGTACTTATGTACAGTGATGGTGCACAAACAAAAATATCCCTCTGAAAAAGTGAACAAAAAGATGGTACAATACCATGGTGTGAGGTTTCATAATCAACCCACTCTATAAACTATCAGAAGGAGAACAGGAGAACGCCGAATCTCGTGTTAAACTCGTGCATTGGCTTTTGAAAATGAAAAAAAAAAAAGAAAATCGCGAACCTTGACAAGGAGACTTGAGGGAAGATCATTCTGCCCTTTGTTTTTAGTTAGTTTCAATGTAGTTTTGTTATCCATTCACGAATCAGAGGACTAATTCTACATGCACCAAGCAAGAAAAAATAAAACACAATAAAAAATGCAAAGTTAACTTTACGAATGTACTTACAGCCCGATAAAATAACCACCAAAGATTTTCTAGGGTGGTAAACCGTTTTGGCCCCAAAAAGACATTCATAGCAGTGACACCTACTAAATAAACCTTTAAAAAAATGGACGTTTATTTGTATGCCTTTGCCGATTAGGGGAGCAATAAAGAATATTATGGTAACAGCTCATAAGCTCAGTGAATTGGCTATGTCACATCTTTTAGGGTCCTTTCAGTACAACGCTAACATTTTGCGCATTTTCATTGGACAAGAGTGATCACGTGACATGGATAGTGCCCGTTTTCGCTATGCAGCCGTGTATTAAGTGATCATGTGTTCATAGTGTGACAGTGACTGTACTTGGCTTGAATTACAAAGAAACCAGTCACGTGCTCAATGAGTGCAAGAGGTTTTACTTAGTTTGTGATTGGCTAGGCTGACGGGGGAAACAATTTAGCACCTCAATCTGGGAGCAACGCCCTCGAAAATTCTTATTTCGAAATCTTGAGCGTGTCAGAGTAATGAAAACACCTTTTTACGTGAATGTTTTTATTTAATTAAAATAGATAACAATTTCCTCGTTTGTAAAAATATATACAATTCATCAATCATATTTGATCATCGAGGGTATAGCTCTACAAATTTGTCAGATGAGGAGAGGAAGCGCGCTAGCCTCTTCCGCAGGCGTCTCGGTTGTTTTTGTTTTCGGCTTTCTTGTTTGGTTTTGGCTTCCTGTGGCACGGCTACAGAAGAGTCGAGGCCTCGGAGCAACTCTCTTCTCCTTCCGGTTCCGGTTAAACTCGTTTTCAGCCTTCTCTCTCCTGAAATAACGCCACAGGATTCCCCTGCCTAGAAGCACGTACAGGGCTGTGGTATAATTTTCGCGTGAGATTTCGGTTCTCCAAAATCTTCTGCGCACTCCGTTTGCCTTCAACATAAAATTCACTTTGCTTTTTTATTATACCTAAGATTTTCCGGTGATCCGTCAACTCGGAACCTCTTATTTCTACTATCACGTCCATCTTCTTTTTCCGCTTTTTTTCTGTCGTCTTTGAACAAGCTATTCGGCCAGTCCAGTTCCAGTTCCTCATCAGAAATATCACCAGTGCTAAAAATACTCCTAGCACTTGACCACACTATTGGTTGTGTGGGTTTTAACACACTTGGAGAGAGCTGAGAGACTCTCTGCGTAGACGGTTTCGACCGAAAAATATCCATAACACTTGACACAGGTTTGGAGGAAATATTGTAAGAACTGTTCGCAGCCTCGTTACTTGAGATTAACAGTTTACTTTCGCTCGATTGCTCAGCACAAGTCCCTAGCGTCGATAGATGACTGTCACATATCTCCTCGCCTATCATTGATACAGAGTTTGATCTTGTGGAACTGGGCGTTTCATCATCGTGGAAAGCAAATTTCGCTAGTATTGACGCCGCCTTGGAACTTCCACTCCCAGGATTACTTGAGCTGTTATTTGAGGTATGAAAACCGTCTGAGTGAGATACTGTAGGCGTGCACATCCTCTCCGTGGCTGAACGCTCGGCATTTGCTCTATTCCCTTGCTCTTTACGGTATCCAACTTGAAAGTCTTCCGATAAATGTTTTGGAAAGTCTTCTTCAGCATTGCTAGCGTTGTTTGAAGTTTTCATGAGTTCTATGACGTTAGAGTTTTCATGCTCTTTGCTGTTTCCAACTTGGCAGTTTTCCGATAAATGTTTGGGAGATTCTTCCTCGGCATTCCTAGCGTTGTTTGAAGTTTTCCTGAGTCCTGTGACATTAGATTTTTCATGCAATTCACTATGACTGCCTTTGTTTTCAACGTCTTTACGTCGATCCCTGGTCTGACTCGGTAATTCAATGTCTGCCGCCCTTTGCACCTCTCGGTCAGGATCATTAAATCTAGATCCAGGTGTCAAGTTTGAAATAGGCTCGCAATGTTCGGTGTCCCCAGGGGTTCTATCAGGGTTTCTGACACCCTCTAAATTCTCACTTCTATCACCAAGGAAACCATGACAAGCCTGGGACTGATTGCTCGCGTTGTCATGGATACCATCATCCGGTTGCCGCACGCCTTCGCTAGTAGCCCCGCTTGCCAGATTTGGAGGCTCGTTGTGTTTTTCTATAGAATTCGCCAAGTCTGTCAACCCAAGTCTCTTGAGAATAACCTCAGCCTGTCTCCGGTATTCCTGCTCAGGATCATCCGGGAATCTAGTGTGAAGCGCGTTCATACATCCTAATAAGGCAGTGTTCTGCATGGAGCATTCCATACACGTGACTGCCACGATTGCGTCCTGGACAGTCACGTGTTTCCGGTACATGAGTCGCGCATGCGCTTGAGCGAGTCGTATTAGGCTTTCAAGGAGTCTGAGTGTTGTGCGCGCCGCGTTGCGCGTGTCCGCCTGTCGTTGACATTGGTAGTACTTCCGCAGAATTCTACAAACGCGAACAGAATTCACCCGATAATTACCCCCACCTGCCTTCCATGTCACTCCTTCCATGTCACTCCTTCCCTCTCGCTTTATTGCGTTAATTTTTTAATTTAGCATATCTTTTCCTTTCTTTTCTCGTCATTGTAAATTACTTATTACTCAGAGCTCTAACCTATATTAATGCAATAATTTTTTTCTTGTATTGTATTTTCACTGCCCGCCTAGACTAGTTTTGTACTATTGCGAGCAGTGCTATTTAGGTACTATTTATCAGTAATCAGGCAATAATAAACTTGAAACTTAACTTAACTTTAAACTTGCACACATAGATGCGAGCTATATACAGCCAAAGTTTTGGCTGTATATAGCGACCGAAAGGGATACTAACGTTGTGGGCCTTTCCTCATTATTCGATACCCCCTATAGCTCCTTAGTTCCGCGAGCCTCTAAGTCCTTTATAATATTCTTGTGTAGTGAACTATAAGTAAAGGTTTGACGTACCTGTTGCTATCGTTTGTAAGTACAGGGTCCAGTGTCTTGGCATGACAGAAGTACGCTTGCATCTTGTCCATGCTCCACAACGGCTCAGTGGAGCTTGTCGACAGCCGAATGCCTTTGCCTTCCAAAATGAACGACGAGACAATTCTACCAAGGAGATGTATGGGTGTAAAATAGAGAGAAATCGGGGAGGGGGAGGGGGAGGGGGAGATGTATGGGTGTAAAATAGAGAGAAATCGGGGAGGGGGAGATGTATGGGTGTAAAATAGAGAGAAATCGGGGAGGGGGAGGGGAGATGTATGGGTGTAAAATAGAGAGAAATAGGGGAGGGGGAGGGGGAGATGTATGGGTGTAAAATAGAGAGAAATCGGGGAGGGGGAGATGTATGGGTGTAAAATAGAGAGAAATCGGGGAGGGGGGGAGATGTATGGGTGTAAAATAGAGAGAAATCGGGGAGGGGGAGGGGGAGATGTATGGGTGTAAAATAGAGAGAAATCAGGGAGGGGGAGGGGGAGATGTATGGGTGTAAAATAGAGAGAAATCGGGGAGGGGAGGGGGAGATGTATGGGTGTAAAATAGAGAGAAATCGGGGAGGGGGGGGGGAGATGTATGGGTGTAAAATAGAGAGAAATCGGGGAGGGGGAGGGGGAGGGGGAGATGTATGGGTGTAAAATAGAGAGAAATCGGGGAGGGGAGGGGGAGATGTATGGGTGTAAAATAGAGAGAAATCAGGGAGGGGGAGGGGGAGATGTATGGGTGTAAAATAGAGAGAAATCGGGGAGGGGAGGGGAGATGTATGGGTGTAAAATAGAGAGAAATCGGGGAGGGGGAGGGGAGATGTATGGGTGTAAAATAGAGAGAAATCGGGGAGGGGGAGGGGAGGGGCAGATGTATGGGTGTAAAATAGAGAGAAATCGGGGAGGGGAGGGGAGATGTATGGGTGTAAAATAGAGAGAAATCGGGGAGGGGGAGGGGGAGATGTATGGGTGTAAAATAGAGAGAAATCGGGGAGGGGGAGGGGGAGTTGGAGGGGGAGATGTATGGGTGTAAAATAGAGAGAAATCGGGGAGGGGAGGGGGAGATGTATGGGTGTAAAATAGAGAGAAATCGGGGAGGGGGAGGGGGAGATGTATGGGTGTAAAATAGAGAGAAATCGGGGAGGGGAGGGGGAGATGTATGGGTGTAAAATAGAGAGAAATCGGGGAGGGGGAGGGGGAGATGTATGGGTGTAAAATAGAGAGAAATCGGAAAGGAGGGGAGATCTAGGGAGGGGGGGGGATCTATCTATCTGATCATCGTATTTTTTCAATCCACTGCCAAAGGTCAGTCTTAATGTGAGTTAATAAATGTATGACTAAATAGAAATGAGTTGACTTCAACCAGAAACATATAACTTAGTTGAAATATGTAACGGCGAACCAAGCTGTGGATTATTCATGGCCAGTTTATGACCATATCTGGTCAATAATGAACTCTCGACTGCTAACCCAAGCAGGTTTTCTCTTCATAATATTTCATTTTTCGCTCAAATAAAGTAATGCAACAGTGGTAAAAGATAATATGCTAACATTTAACATCTTGAAGTCTTGCAACAACATTATGTTCAAAATCTGTTCAATTATTCTGCGGATATTCCGCAGCCTGGCACTAAAGCAATGTATGTTTGTTACACATTTCAACTCACTTATATGTTTCTGCTTCAACTTATTCAATGGGTACCCATGTCATACAAAAAAAGTGTGGAAATTAAAACATCATTCAGCCACTCACCAAAAAGCTATTTAAAATAACCATGCAGTACTAACCTGTCCCATTCTTCATTCTTAGCATCCTGGAGCACAAACACGAGATCAAAGCGGCTAAGGAGAGGGCTGGCAAGAGCAATGTTCACACTTAGAGACTGATCACTGTCAAAGTTGCCCTTTGGGTTGGTGGCTGCTAGAATGGTTGTGCGAGTGTTGAGCTTGCAAACCATTCCAGCCTTAGCAACACTGATTGTCTGTTGCTCCATTGCTTCATGGATACCTAAATAACATCAAAGTAGGTTACAAATTTAATTCCCAACCCCTCACAATAACACTTATTTCATTTGAAGATAATTATTGATCTGGTCTTACTCTGCCCCAAGAATCTAATGTACATTAATTTAAAAATGAGAAAATGATCAAAATCACAGAAAAATAGCAAATGAAGTCTGAGTCTCTGAGCATGCGAGTAACAGAAAAAGTATTCTCATAATTGTTTTACTTTTCCCTCCCCAGAAATGAAAAGCTTCATTCCATTAAAAAAGGCAACTACCCAGACTTGCAGCTGGCGCCACTAGCAGCCAAAGTAGCCATAAGCACAGACACAGAAGATGGTGACTGCAAGAGGGTCTATTAAACATCCCTCTTGAAAATGGGATAGGAAGTGAAGGCGAGACAAGATCAAAGTTTATTGTCATCTATGAGACAGACCTAAGTTTATTGTCTTATCCATTTTATTACTATGATATAAATACTTACTTCCTCTGTCATGTTCCCGGATGCTGTTAAACTCATCAATACAGCAGAGTCCCCCATCAGCTAAGACAAGGGCCCCTGCCTCCAGCTGCCACTCCCCTGAGTCCCGTACTGCTGTCACTGTCAGGCCAGCGCTGGTTGATCCAATACCCGTGGTCAAAACAGAGCGGGGCATGATCTTTGCAGAGTATTTCAAAAACTGAGACTTCCCCGTACCTGAAGGAAAATGTCATTACACAAGTATTCAGATAAAATTATTTGTTTACACTATTGCATGGAATTTTTGTGGCACAATTTTGCCATCTTCCAAATGTTCTGTACAACCAATAATTTCAATTTCAAGCATAATACATGTAGGTACAACAAGGCAAGCAATTCAAAGGGTGCCCATGCCACTCTTTTGGAAAGAAAAAGAAAAAAATTAACTAGTTGAGTTAGGAGTTGTCAGAACCCACACACAATTCAACTGGCATGGATCTCCACATTATAACACTATATTTCAGCTGCAAATTGTAATTCTCTTACTTATTTTTGTAACATACCTGGGTCACCAACAAGCAGCATATGTGCCTCTCCTCGCACCCTAGTTCCTGACGCATCCACTCTTTGGACTCCACCCATAAGCACAAGGCCTACTGCCAGTTTGACGGCATACAGGCCATATACCTGGGGGCAAAAGCTGGCAAGAATGTGGTTCCTGCCAACAAGAGTTGCATTCACATGTCTGATCCAGAATTCATCAAATTCTTGTTTCAGTTCCTCAGTTACAATAACTCCAGCTCTTTGTTCATTGTTGACAGATACATGGTTGGCTTTGAGGACCACCTCCAAGTCACATCTCACCTGACATTTAAAGAAAACTTAAAAGTGTTGTGGATTTTGATTGACAAGTGATTGACTGACAAGTGCCCTAGCTGAGATCTCATCACTTTATGATATTTTCTGATACTGCAGTTAACTCTCTACTAATGGCACTCTTGTAAATGGATAGCTCTATTAAGACACATCAAAGCTCTGTTTTATTTACATACTGTCTGTGAACAGCCTCTCCTCCCTTAAAGTCAGGGGAAAGAGAAATCTGTGCTATGGCGTGGGGGCGCTAAATGGAAAAAATCTGAGTTGTGCCCCCCCCCCCCTTCCCCCCCCCCCCCCCCCCCCCCCAGTGTTTTTAGGGTCTGCTGTAGATTTTCCTTATTTTAGGCTGATAAAACACCCACAAAAGTGCTTGAATGCTGACTAGACCTACATCTGCATATACAGGCTTCCATCTTCTCATAACCACACCCCAATAGTGACGTCATCTCCTGCTTTACAACCGTCAACAAGATCATCCTCTAGTACCACCCACATTGAGCGAGGGATAGTGCCAACTGCTAGCTTCTGGACTTGCTCTTGAATCTTAATTTCTTGGTAGTCTCGGCAACTGGTAGGCTTTGATCCTAAAACAAATAATTAATTGAACGGTATATTATTGAGTATCATTGAGTAAAAAATGATTCAGCACTGATCTTCAGCTGTTAAACTGTTGATGAGCATGTTGAGATTAAAACTTGGATTTCCAAGGATTGTTTGATGAAAAATCACCTGTCCCTCACGGAAGGAATTTCGGCAGGTGTAAAGTACAGGTCACAGGTCACAGGTCGCAGGTTACAGGTCGCAGGTCACAGGTCACAGGTCACAGGTCACAGGTCACAGGTCACAGGTCACAGGTCGCAGGTCGCAGGTCACAGGTATTTTTAAGAAAGTAGATTGACTTTTATAAAAAATAACACCCCTCTCTACATCCTGTTCTCTTTCAAATGCGATGTTTAGTACAATAATGCGCATTGTTGATTGTGGGCGACTTATCTCGACTTATCTCGACAGGGCTTCTGATCACAGGTCATAATATTTTTAGTACTCATATAAAAATACAAATGAACTTGTCTTTGTACTTTTGCTCGAAGATAGTTTTGCTAATTATCCATAAAATTCGCAATGCTGTATCGCCACGTACTTTTGGCAATTGGTTGCCATTCATTTTTACGCACTACTATCTACAAATATCGTTTGTAAGACGGTGTTCGTTTGTAAGATTTTTTGAAACATTGAGCATTGAACTGAGTGCGTTGAAGAACAACATGTTATGTTGTTAACATTACAGATTATACAGTCGAAGCTCTCTGTGCAACCGCTCTCGTAAGCGACCAGCTCCCATAACAGGGTCCTGAAGGGGTAAAACGGGAGCCAGGACTCGCCTTTTTTTAGGCCGGGAAAACGGGATTTGGGTTACCGGGAACAGGATTTGTCTACCGGGAATGGGAATCAAGGTGCTTCAATGGGAACGACATTTTTCAAATCTCTCCTTGTATATCCTAATAAAAAGTCGTCAATTTATACCATTTTTCGCATTGTAAGACTGTTATCCTAACAGCAGGCTACTTGAAAATAGAATTTTACTTCTCGCCCCTTCTAAATTAAAGCCCTCGTTTTGCTTTTTTTGGTCCCTCGGAATCTGCGAGTATTCGGCAGGTGTAAAGTACAGGTCACAGGACACAGGTCGCAGGTCACAGGTCGCAGGTCACAGGTCGCAGATCACAGGTCACAGGTCGCAGGTCACAGGTATTTTTAAGAAGGTAGATTGACTTTTATAAAAAATAACACCCCTCTCTACATCCTGTTCTCTTTCAAATGCGATGTTTATTACAATAATGCGCATTATTGATTGTGGGCGACTGCAGGGAGCCCACGAGACTTATCTCGACAGGGCTTCGGATCACAGGTCATATTTTTAGTACTCATATAAAAATACACCTGAACTTCTCTTTGTACTTTTGCTCGAAGATCGGTTTGCTAATTACCCATAAAATTTGCAATGCTGTATCGCCACGTACTTTTGGCAATTGGTTGTCATTCATTTTTACGTACTAATATCTACAAATATCTACTATCTACATGATGTCAGCCTAGCAACATACCGAGACAGAAAGCATCCATTTCCATCGGCTGATTTAGGGAATGTATTGCAATATTTCTGATTGAATTCGGTAAACGAGTAATAAAACTTTGTTTAAAGAAGACTATTTCAAGATGTCTACACGTAATTCATGTTCTGGTATCGACTGAAAACAACAACAAAAGAGCGGCTCACTAGGGCTGCACTTTTAAAAAAGTGCAGGATAATTAGACACACGGTGCATTTAATGAGGATTGTAATTATACATAAATAAAAAATAAGACTACATCAATAAAGGGAAGAACTATGTTTATTCCAGATAAACATGGATACACAAATATCAAGGACTTCAAAATTTCTGCTGTCGTCGCAACGTCCATCGAATGTAAATGTATAACTAACTCAGTTCAGTACAAACGAATACAGTAAAAACCCGCATATAAGAACCTGAATTTGAAGAACCTGAAAGGCTAGAATTATCCATATTGTGTAAAAACCCATGTTTCCTAATTTATTTTAGGCTAAAATTCTAGGTTCTTATACGCGGGTTTTTACAGTACCAGTTCACTTACCAAAATATAACATGTTTTCTTCAACAACGCACTCAGTTCAGTGTTTCAAAAAATGTTTACAAACGAATACGAAATTGACTTACCAAATGAAGTCAAGATGGCATTGTCTTTTAGTATAATCTGTAATGTTAACAACATAACATGTTGTTCTTCAACAAATAATAAAAACTTGAATGGTTGATTAACAGCTTATAATTTTCATTTACACGATATTTCGGTCAGCCAGTACCGACCTTCTTCAGGTAATGGTGAATATTTACATTGGTAACTACTATAAATATCCTTTATTGGATCCAGCTTCAGTTTTACTTGTAAGCGCTCCTGCAAATACTTCAAAGTTTGTTCTTCAACGCACTCAGTTCAATGTTCAATGTTTCAAAAAATCTTACAAACGATTTTTTATAAAAGTCATACCTTCTTAAAAATACCTGTGACCTGCGACCTGTGACCTGCGACCTGTGACCTGTGACCTGCGACCTGCGACCTGCGACCTGTGACCTGCGACCTGTGGCCTGCGACCTGTGACCTGTACTTTACACCTGCATAGGCATAGGCATTTTCAAAACGGTGGACACTCATTCTCTGTTAACGATTGCCACCCATGTCGCATGGTAAAATATCAATATATTTTATTCTGAGTGTGCCAGTAATCATCAATGCCACGAAATAATGGAAGTTTACAATATATTTCATGTAAATAAATTCACCTTTACGGAGTTAGCAGACTTCAGAGGTCATCTCAATACCATTTACCTGTGACATTGTGATAAAAACATGTGTCGCACGGAAGAAATTTCACGCAAAAAAGTTATGAAACATCATTTTCTCAAGCAACATTGGCCGGGATGAAAGTGTAAGTTGAAGATACATATGTCAGACATAATTTGAGTGACCTATGGTGGACCCAGAGCTTAATGTTTTTGTTTGAGTCGTCTCGAAAGTGGTGTCGCACACATTTTGGTCATATACGTTATTTACTACAAAATTGCCGATATTTTCTCCCTTTAAGCTAATTTTAAGTAAAAGGCGAGTATCCTATGCTTTGGTTATATCCTACCTTTGATATAAAATACTTTTGATCTGAAGAAAACAATCGCTCGTCGACGACACATGCCTTTTGAACACCAATTGGTGTAATTGTTTCGTGTGCGTCATTTACGTTATGTGATGAAGGTCAACGTAGCGTGCTGAACTTTTAGCAGATTGAAACCTAATGAAGTTTATCTTAGAACATGACCCACCACGTAATAACAATGTGCTATTCATTGAACGTTATCAGCCAGTTGCTGAAATATGGCTTGTCAATGTCTGTTGTCACAAACGTTATCATAACGTAGATTACAGTGTAATCTTGTTACCTACAGATAACCCTAAGGAATTCATGAAGTTGAGTGGAAATCAGTCTGATCTCATTGCTAATTACCCTGGTGATGGAAAGCATGCACGTTTAAAGTTTCAAAGTTCATTCTTTTGCGCCAAACAGCAAGTAGAGAACACGTGGACAGCCTTTTACTGTATTTTCCAATTAAAGCTTTCCTTTTGGAATTTTGTTCCTACAGAATGTAAATGTTGGCTTTATGGGTGTAAGGGGATGCTTTGGGGGTGTATTGAATCGTTTACTTTTAAAATACTTAACTGTATAGGTCACCATGGGCAATTAAGTATAATATAACGTAAATGACTTGCGTTATAACGTAAATGACAGGAAGTTGTTTACTGTGTTGTTTCACTTGGAAGTGGAAATTGTTTTGTAAATTGTAACAAATTACATTTTATTTATTTCTTAAAGCATTTGCCACACAGGCCTATATAGATCATGCCGTTAAGCTGAGTTTTTTGTCTATTTTGTTTTACCTGAATTTTAAAAAAGTTTATCCCACTAAAATCGCTTTAACTTTTTTTATTTTCAAGATATCAAGGAACAAATTTGGGGAATTTCTCTTGAGATACCTCGCAGCAATTTGCAATAGTTCCCTTGCTGTTACAACAAAGTTTATTTTTTTCGATTTTTTGCTATTGCTGAACCCACTGGACTCCGTTAACAGAACCACTTTTTGAATAGAATCGTATGATATATCTCTTGTATCAAAATTATCATACGAGATATACGGGCAGAGGATCATTTCATTTTGGGGTGGGCGAAAGGGGGGAACTCTCGAAACCTGAAGCCCTGGAAGGGGGGATTATTCCAGCAATTTCTATATCTTTTGCATTTTTGTAAATAGTTCTCTTCTTTCACAACGTTAAACATTTCGCATAAGGAAGAAACATGTAATATTGCGTTTAGATCTCCCGCAAACAAAGACAATATGCTTGTGCCGTTTAAATGGAATGCCCGTTACAAGAACATTTGTATCTTAGCGAGGAAAAACAAACTCCCCGCGAAAAGCCCTCCAGTGATAGGCCTGGCAGGCATATGTCAATTTCGTATTCGTTGTTGAAAAATGTTATATTGTCACTATATTTCAGATTACACCAAGAACAAGTCAAGAAAATGCCATCTAGACTGGCCAGTATATGTTTATTTGGTGTTCGTTTGTAAGATTTTTTGAAACATTGAACATTGAACTGAGTGCGTTGAAGAACAACATGTTATGTTGTTAACATTACAGATTATACTAAAAGACAATGCCATCTTGGCTTCATTTGGTAAGTCAATTTCGTATTCGTTTGTAAAATTTTTTGAAACACTGAACTGAGTGCGTTTGTTGAAGAAAAACATGTTATATTTTGGTAAGTGAACTGGTACTGTAAATACCCGCGTATAAGAACCTATAATTTTAGAAATTAAATTTAATTAGGAAACATGTGTTTTTACACATGGATAATTCTAGCCTTACAGGTTCTTCAAATTCAGGTTCTTATATGCGAGTTTTTACTGTATTCGTTTGTACTGAACTGAGTTAGTTATACATTTACATAAGATGGACGATGCGACGACAGCAGAAATTTTGAGGTCCTTGACATTTGTGTATCCATGTTTATCTGGAATAAAAATAGTTCTTCCCTTTATTGATGTAGTCTTATTTTGTATTTATGTATTATTACAATCCTCATTAAATGCACCGTGTGTCTAATTATCCTGCCTAGTGAGCCACTCTTTTGTTGTTGTTTTCAGTCGATACCAGACCATGAATTACGTGTAGACATCTTGAAATAGTCTTCTTAAAACAAAGTTTTATTACTCTTTTACCGAATTCAATCAGAAATATTGCAATACATTCCCTAAATCAGCCGATGGAAATGGATGCTTTCTGTCTCGGTATGTTGCTAGGCTGACAACATGTAGATATTTGTAGATATTAAAGCGTAAAAATGAATGACAACCAATTGCCAAAAGTATGTGGCGATACAGCATTGCGAATTTTATGGCTAATTAGCAAAACGATCTTCGAGCAAAAGTACAAAGACAAGTTCATTTGTATTTTTATATGGGTACTAAAAATATGACCTGTGATCCGAAGCCCTGTCGAGATAAGTCTTGTGGGCTCCCTGCAGTCGCCCACAATCAACAATGCGCATTATTGTAATAAACATCGCATTTGAAAAAGAACAGGATGTGAGGGGTGTTATTTTTATAAAAGTCAATTTACTTTCTTAAAAATACCTGTGACCTGCGACCTGTGACCTGTGACCTGTGACCTGCGACCTGCGACCTGTGACCTGTGACCTGTGACCTGTACTTTACACCTGCCGAAGGAATTTGAAAATGCTTACTTTCAAAAACTAAGCACTTTAAAGCACTAATTCTGAAACCTGAGTGCTTCAAGGCCTTGAGTTTTTATCTTTAATTTCAAGCATTTTCAAGGCTTGTATAAACCCTGGGAGGTGCTGCACAGAACACTGCATGACATAGCAATTACCATTAATGTTGTTTAAAAATGTAGAGTTATATATATAGAGTTATATAATATCTGGAGGAAGTCACAATGAGCAGTCTTACAACAAAAGGCATCTACAAATGATGTCTGCTTTAATGACTTCAAGAAGAATAAAATAAATGTATCCAAAACTCATACCTGTTTCTGATAAGCATGTAAACCTATTGGAAGTGCATTCTTTCCCTGATGGGCATGTTGTTGGTTTAGGAATGACATAAAACTGCCCAAAATCTGCCTGAACAGAGAACACATGCTTGCATTTTGCACAGATGTATTCCTTTTCATGCTCTAGCATCTTGATCCTGGAAACACGGATTACAGTACCTGAAGATAACCAATAAAAATAAATAAAACTATTGGCCAAAATGTTGTATTGATCATTCAGAGGTGACAGAGTGCTCTTGAAAAGGGGGGCTGTTGGTCACACCCTTGTGGGTCTGTTGTCTATGGCATGTGATACTTTTAGCTGCACCTTGTAGTTGCATATTTTGCTGCTAATAAACTTAAACTTAAACTTTAACTTTAATTATATAATTGCCACTAGCAAGCTAATCCGGCAATGGGTGGTAGATGACAATGTGTCAGCGTGCGACAATGAACAATAAATAAATACAATGATATGATTAAGCGATACAAATGTCGCGTGCGCATGTCGTACAACTGCCATTACCGAATTAGCAGTTGCACCTATAGCCTTTTCTGGGACTTGTTGTTCCTCAAACTGTGATTCTAGGAATAAAATTAACACCCATATTTAATTCTTGATTTCCAGCACTTGGTGTACCTTCTCAGCCCAAGGGTCTGCTAAAAAGAACCTCTGAAACGCAAAATCTTATGGTTACTAAATTGTGTAGTTCCAGAAAATATACATCCCCCCCCCAATTGGAAATTCCAGAGGGGTGGGGGTATCAATTTACCTGAATTTTTCCATACAAATACTGTATTTTCCTTTGGAAATTCCAGAGGGGTGGGGCGTCACTTTTCAACACCCTTCTGTGGGGGAGGGGGGAAGGATATTTT
The DNA here is from genome assembly GCA_033964015.1 of Scolanthus callimorphus. Taxonomy (NCBI): domain Eukaryota; kingdom Metazoa; phylum Cnidaria; class Anthozoa; order Actiniaria; family Edwardsiidae; genus Scolanthus; species Scolanthus callimorphus. The sequence continues at coordinate 18,172,672 of CM066914.1, read as the reverse complement.
CTGGAACCACACATTCTCTACCTGAAACAGCAAGAAACTTTTCCATGTCTGAGGACTTGGGTATGGTGCTACGCTTGAGCTCTGGGCAAACAGGCAAGTTTGATAGCCTTACATGCACCTCAGGCTTGAATCTCATGTTTGTAGGAGTGTCCGTCTGCTGCATTATCGAAACTGCCGCTTGTGCAAGCGCGCTGTCAAACAGGGGCAACATCTTGTTGGGTTCAGCGAGCAGGAGTTGGCCGGAATTCAAGTCACAATCACATAATTCTAAAGTGTTTACTACTACAGAGTAATGCTGTGATACATCATCTTGCAGTAAAATATGGCGGATGTCTCGCGTGTGGTATTCCTCCAGGAATGCTTGAAAGATTGCAATTACTTGATCATCATCATGTCTATGTGTTTGTGACATCTCGAAGTTGGCTTCTACCTTGTTTCGTTACGTCTACGGCATCTGGATCTCCATAAACTACAATTTGTTTTTGCTAAAAACTTCAATACTACACTAGTCAGAGAAACATCTCTTCTGCTCTGTTAGTACGGAAGCAAACATTTTTAATTTTGCATCTCACAGCGAATCGCGGGTAAGTACTTCATGTAACCTTAATATAGTGTGTCCTACACTGTGTTTCCCATATAGTGTGTCTTATACTGTGATTCCATGTACTTCCATGCGCTCCCCTGTACTCCCCTGTACTCCCCTGTATTCCCCCCTGTATTCCCCTGTACTCCCCTGTACTCCCACGTACTCCCATGTACTCCCCTGTATTCCCCTGTACTCCCATGTACTCCCCTGTACTCCCCTGTACTCCCTTGTATTCCCCTGAACTCCCATGTATTCCCATGTACTCCCCTGTACTCCCGTGTACTCCCATGTGCTCCCCTGTATTCCCATGTACTCCCCTGTATTCCCATGTACTCCCCTGTACTCCCATGTGCTCCCCTGTATTCCCATGTACTCCCCTGTATTCCCCTGTATTCCCATGTACCCCCATGTACTCCCATGTACTCCCCTGTACTCCCCTGTACTCCCCTCTATTCCACTGTACTCCCATGTACTCCCATGTACTCCCCTGTACTCCCATGTACTCCCCTGTACTCCCCTGTACTCCCCTGTATTCCCCTGTACTCCCCTGTATTCCCATGTGCTCCCCTGTACTCCCATGTCCTCCCCTGTATTCCCATGTGCTCCCATGTACTCCTCTGTATTCCAATGTACTCCCCTGTATTCCCCTGTACTCCCCTGTACTCCCATGTACTCCCATGTACTCCCCTGTATTCCCCTGTATTCCCATGTACTCCCCTGTACTCCCCTGTATTCCCCTGTATTCCCATGTACTCCCATGTACTCCCATGTACTCCCATGTACTCCCTGTACTCCCCTGTACTCCCCTGTATTCCCCTGTACTCCCATGTACTCCCATGTACTCCTGTACTCCGATGTACTCCCCTGTACTCCCTGTATTCCCTGTACTCCCCTGTATTCCCATGTGCTCCCCTGTACTCCCATGTCCTCCCTGTATTCCCATGTGCTCCCATGTACTCCTCTGTATTCCCATGTACTCCCCTGTATTCCCATGTACTCCCCTGTGCTCCCATGTACTCCCATGTACTCCCATGTAGTCCCCTGTACTCCCATGTACTCCCACGTTTTCCCATGTACTCCCCTGTACTCCCGTGTACTCCCATGTGCTCCCCTGTATTACCCTGTACTCCCATGTACTCCCCTGTACTCCCATGTGCTCCCTGTACTCCTCTGTATTCCCATGTACTCCCCTGAACTCCCCTGTATTCCCATGCACTCCCCTGTATTCCCCTGTACTCCCCTGTACTCCCATGTACTCCCCTGTATTCCAGTGTACTCCCATGTACTCCCCTGTACTCCCATGTACTCCCCTGTACTCCCATGTACTCCGTGTACTCCCATGTACTCCCCTGTATTCCCCTGTACTCCCACGTACTCCCATGTTCTCCCCTGTATTCCCCTGTACTCCCACGTACTCCCCTGTACTCCCATGTTCTCCCCTGTATTTCCATGTACTCCCATGTACTCCCCTGTACTCCCCTGTACTCCCGTGTACTCCCATGTACTCCCCTGTACTCCCCTGTACTCCATGTACTCCCCTGTACTCCCCTGTATTCCCATGTACTCCCCTGTACTCCCCTGTACTCCCATGTACTCCCCTGTACTCCCCTGTATTCCCTGTACTCCCCTGTATTCCCATGTGCTCCCCTGTACTCCCATGTCCTCCCCTGTATTCCCATGTGCTCCCATGTGCTCCTCTGTACTCCCTGTATTCCCATGTACTCCCATGTACTCCCATGTACTCCCCTGTACTCCCATGTACTCCCACGTTCTCCCATGTACTCCCCTGTACTTCCGTGTACTCCCATGTGCTCCCCTGTATTCCCATGTACTCCCCTGTACTCCCATGTCCTCCCCTGTATTCCCATGTGCTCCCATCTACTCCTCTGTATTCCCATGTACTCCCCTGTATTCCCATGTACTCCCCTGTGCTCCCATGTACTCCCATGTACTCCCATGTACTCCCCTGTATTCCCCTGTACTCCCATGTAATCCCCTGTACTCCCATGTACTCCCCTGTATTCCCATGTACTCCCCTGTACTCCCCTGTACTCCCATGTACTCCCGTGTACTCCCATGTACTCCCATGTACTCCCATGTACTCCCCTGTACTCCCATGTACTCCATGTACTCCCCTGTATTCCCCTGTACTCCCATGTACTCCCCGTACTCCCATGTACTCCCTTGTATTCCCCTGTACTCCCATGTACTCCCCTGTATTCCCATGTACTCCCATGTACTCCCCTGTACTCCCATGTACTCCCACGTTCTCCCATGTACTCCCCTGTACTCCCGTGTACTCCCATGTGCTCCCCTGTATTCCCATGTACTCCCTGTACTCCCCTGTACTCAGCTGTATTCCCCTGTACTCCCATGTACTCCCCTGTACTCCATGTGCTCCCCTGTACTCCTCTGTATTCCCATGTACTCCCCTGTATTCCCCTGTATTCCCATGCACTCCCCTGTATTCCCCTGTATTCCCCTGTACTCCCTGTACTCCCCTGTATTCTAGTGTACTCCCATGTACTCCCCTGTACTCCCATGTACTCCCCTGTACTCCCATGTACTCCCGTGTACTCCCATGTACTCCCCTGTATTCCCCTGTACTCCCACGTACTCCCATGTTCTCCCCTGTATTCCCCTGTACTCCCACATACTCCCCTGTACTCCCACGTTCTCCCCTGTATTTCCATGTACTCCCATGTACTCCCCTGTACTCCCCTGTACTCCCCTGTACTCCCCTGTACTCCCGTGTACTCCCATGTACTCCCCTGTACTCCCCTGTACTCCCATGTACTCCCCTGTATTCCCCTGTACTCCCCTGTATTCCCATGTGCTCCCCTGTACTCCCATGTCCTCCCCTGTATTCCCATGTGCTCCCATGTGCTCCATGTACTCCTCTGTATTCCCATGTACTCCCCTGTATTCCCATGTACTCCCATGTACTCCCCTGTATTCCCCTGTACTCCCACGTACTCCCATGTTCTCCCCTGTATTCCCCTGTACTCCCACGTACTCCCTTGTACTCCCATGTTCTCCCCTGTATTTCCATGTACTCCCATGTACTCCCCTGTACTCCCCTGTACTCCCTGTACTCCCGTGTACTCCCATGTACTCCCTGTACTCCCCTGTACTCCCATGTACTCCCCTGTACTCCCCTGTATTCCCCTGTACTCCCCTGTATTCCCATGTGCTCCCCTGTACTCCCATGTCCTCCCTGTATTCCATGTGCTCCCATGTACTCCTCTGTATTCCCATGTACTCCCCTGTATTCCCATGTACTCCCATGTACTCCCCTGTACTCCCATGTACTCCCACGTTCTCCCATGTACTCCCCTGTACTTCCGTGTACTCCCATGTGCTCCCCTGTATTCCCATGTACTCCCCTGTACTCCCATGTCCTCCCCTGTATTCCCATGTGCTCCCATGTACTCCTCTGTATTCCCATGTACTCCCCTGTATTCCCATGTACTCCCCTGTGCTCCCATGTACTCCCATGTACTCCCATGTACTCCCATGTACTCCCCTGTATTCCCCTGTACTCCCATGTACTCCCGTGTACTCCATGTTCTCCTTTGTATTCCCACGTACTCCCACGTACTCCATGTACTCCCCTCTACTCCCTTGTACTCCACTGTATTCCCATGTGCTCCCATGTACTCCCATGTACTCCATGTACTCCCATGTACTCTCCTGTACTCCCATGTGCTCCCCTGTACTCCCATGCCTCCCCTGTATTCCCATGTGCTCCAATGCACTCCTCTGTATTCCCATGTACTCCCCTGTATTCCCCTGTATTCCCATGTACTCCCCTGCATTCCCCTGTACTCCCATGTACTCTCCTGTATTCCACTGTACTCCCCTGTATTCCACTGTACTCCTATGTACTCCCATGTACTCCCCTGTACTCCCATGTACTCCCATGTACTCCCATGTACTCCCCTGTACCCCCATGTACTCCCATGTACTCCCCTATACTCCCCTGTATTCCCCTGTACTCCCCTGTATTCCCATGTGCTCCCCTGTACTCCCATGTCCTCCCCTGTATTCCCATGTGCTCCCATGTACTCCTCTGTATTCCCATGTACTCCCCTGTATTCCCATGTACTCCCCTGTGCTCCCATGTACTCCCATGTACTCCCATGTACTCCCATGTACTCCCCTGTATTCCCCTGTACTCCCATGTACTCCCGTGTACTCCCATGTTCTCCTTTGTATTCCCACGTACTCCCACGTACTCCCATGTACTCCCCTCTACTCCCTTGTACTCCACTGTATTCCCATGTGCTCCCATGTACTCCCATGTACTCCCATGTACTCCCATGTACTCTCCTGTACTCCCATGTGCTCCCCTGTACTCCCATGCCTCCCCTGTATTCCCATGTGCTCCAATGCACTCCTCTGTATTCCCATGTACTCCCCTGTATTCCCCTGTATTCCCATGTACTCCCTGCATTCCCCTGTACTCCCATGTACTCTCCTGTATTCCACTGTACTCCCCTGTATTCCACTGTACTCCTATGTACTCCCATGTACTCCCCTGTACTCCCATGTACTCCCATGTACTCCCATGTACTCCCCTGTACCCCATGTACTCCCATGTACTCCCTATACTCCCCTGTATTCCCCTGTACTCCCCTGTATTCCCATGTGCTCCCCTGTACTCCATGTCCTCCCCTGTATTCCCATGTGCTCCCATGTACTCCTCTGTATTCCCATGTACTCCCTGTATTCCCATGTACTCCCATGTATTCCCATGTACTCCCATGTACTCCCCTGTACTCCTATGTACTCCCATTTGCTCACCTGTATTACCATGTACTCCCATGTCACCCATGTACTCCCATGTGCTCCCCATGTACTCCCCTGTACTCCCCTGTACTCCCATGTACTCCCCTGTATTCCCCTGTACCCCATGTACTCCCATGTACTCCCCTGTATTCCCATGTACTCCCCTGTACTCCCCTGTACTCCCATGTACTCCCTGTGCTCCCATGTACTCCCCTGTACTCCAATGTACTCCCATGTATTCCCATGTGCTCCCATGTACTCCCATGTACTCCCATGTACTCCCATGTGCTCCCATGTACTCCCATGTACTCCCCTGTACTCCCATGTGCTCCCATGTACTTCCATGTATTCCCATGTGCTCCCCTGTACTCCCCTGTACTCCCATGTACTCCCATGTACTCCCATGTGCTCCCATGTACTCCCCTGTACTCCCATTTACTCCCCTGTAGTCCATGGGCTCCCATGTATTCTCATGTACTCCCATGTGCTCCCACGTATTCCCATGTGCTCCCATGTACTCCTCTGTATTCCCATGTACTCCCCTGTATTCCCATGTACTCCCATGTACTCCCCTGTATTCCCCTGTACTCCCACGTACTCCCATGTTCTCCCCTGTATTCCCCTGTACTCCCACGTACTCCCTTGTACTCCCATGTTCTCCCCTGTATTTCCATGTACTCCCATGTACTCCCCTGTACTCCCCTGTACTCCCCTGTACTCCCCTGTACTCCCCTGTACTCCCGTGTACTCCCATGTACTCCCCTGTACTCCCCTGTACTCCCATGTACTCCCCTGTACTCCCCTGTATTCCCCTGTACTCCCCTGTATTCCCATGTGCTCCCCTGTACTCCCATGTCCTCCCCTGTATTCCCATGTGCTCCCATGTACTCCTCTGTATTCCCATGTACTCCCCTGTATTCCATGTACTCCCATGTACTCCCCTGTACTCCCATGTACTCCCACGTTCTCCCATGTACTCCCCTGTACTTCCGTGTACTCCCATGTGCTCCCCTGTATTCCCATGTACTCCCCTGTACTCCCATGTCCTCCCCTGTATTCCCATGTGCTCCCATGTACTCCTCTGTATTCCCATGTACTCCCTGTATTCCCATGTACTCCCCTGTGCTCCCATGTACTCCCATGTACTCCCATGTACTCCCATGTACTCCCCTGTATTCCCCTGTACTCCATGTACTCCCGTGTACTCCCATGTTCTCCTTTGTATTCCCACGTACTCCCACGTACTCCATGTACTCCCCTCTACTCCCTTGTACTCCACTGTATTCCCATGTGCTCCCATGTACTCCCATGTACTCCCATGTACTCCCATGTACTCTCCTGTACTCCCATGTGCTCCCCTGTACTCCCATGCCTCCCCTGTATTCCCATGTGCTCCAATGCACTCCTCTGTATTCCCATGTACTCCCCTGTATTCCCCTGTATTCCCATGTACTCCCCTGCATTCCCCTGTACTCCCATGTACTCTCCTGTATTCCACTGTACTCCCCTGTATTCCACTGTACTCCTATGTACTCCCATGTACTCCCCTGTACTCCCATGTACTCCATGTACTCCCATGTACTCCCCTGTACTCCCATGTACTCCCATGTACTCCCCTATACTCCCCTGTATTCCCCTGTACTCCCTGTATTCCATGTGCTCCCCTGTACTCCATGTCCTCCCCTGTATTCCCATGTGCTCCCATGTACTCCTCTGTATTCCCATGTACTCCCCTGTATTCCCATGTACTCCCATGTATTCCCATGTACTCCCATGTACTCCCCTGTACTCCTATGTACTCCCATTTGCTCACCTGTATTACCATGTACTCCCATGTCACCCATGTACTCCCATGTGCTCCCCATGTACTCCCCTGTACTCCCCTGTACTCCCATGTACTCCCCTGTATTCCCCTGTACTCCCATGTACTCCCATGTACTCCCCTGTTTCCCATGTACTCCCCTGTACTCCCCTGTACTCCCATGTACTCCCCTGTGCTCCCATGTACTCCCCTGTACTCCAATGTACTCCCATGTATTCCCATGTGCTCCCATGTACTCCCATGTACTCCCATGTACTCCCATGTGCTCCATGTACTCCCATGTACTCCCCTGTACTCCCATGTGCTCCCATGTACTTCCATGTATTCCCATGTGCTCCCTGTACTCCCCTGTACTCCCATGTACTCCCATGTACTCCCATGTGCTCCCATGTACTCCCCTGTACTCCCATTTACTCCCTGTAGTCCCATGGGCTCCCATGTATTCCCATGTACTCCCATGTGCTCCCACGTATTCCATGTGCTCCACTGTACTCCCTGTATTCCCATGTGCTCCCCTGTATTCCCATGTGCTCCCATGTGCTCCCATGTGCTCCCATGTATTCCCATGTATTCCCATGTACTCCCCTGTATTCCCCTGTACTCCTATGTACTCCCCTGTACTCCCATGTAGTCTCATGTATTCCCATGAATACATTTAGATCCCAGCATGTGAAATTACCACATGTTTGGGGGAACTTTGATATGCAGGGTGCAAAATCGAGAGTTTTAAGGATTGATTGGGAAAAAACTATGGGGGTACAGGTCCCCTGACCCAATAAGCGCGACAGCCTTGTATTACCCTAGCAATGTTTGCGTAAAAATAATGACCCTCCCTTTATCATTTGCACAAATTCTTTTGACCCTCCCTATTTCACGTGCATGAAAATTAGAGGCCCTCCCCATTTTTGCACCAGCCCTCCCCCCTCTAATTTATGATCAGTCCCATAGGTGGGAAAAGGGACGAGACACAGGATACCCAGCACTGAACAAGTGACTGCCATGATGCTACAAGGGAGGAAGGGGATGGTGGGGAGACGTACTGATGTAACAAGGGAGGGGAGAGGATAAAGGTGATGCACAGGCTATAATTGGCTAAATTTAAATGTTTGTAAGGCAGAAACTTCATGACCCGTGATTGGGCAAATCCAGAGAATAAAGGTACCCCCCCCCCCCTCCACGGGCTGCATTTGGGATGGGGGGGGGGGGTGTAAGGGCTCGGAATTCTGATTGCAGGGGGGGGGGTTCGAAGCTGGATTTCTTGTCACAAGGGGGGGTCTGAAGATGCGCAACTTCTGAAGGAGTTCGCTGTTTTTTAGTCTGCTAAAATAGCGTTTGTTAGAAAGAAAATAACGTCATTTCACGCGCGGAAGAAAAGGCTTCCCCGCCATATTCGATAGATAGAGAATGCTTACCAGTTCGTACTTGTCCCTTCTAAGAAAGAATCTCCATAATTTTCAACTGATTTCGACTGTTCAATCACGCATATTTTTGCATGTTATGGAAATATTACGTGACAACTTTGAAAGTTTTGTCAAGACCCATATACAGTAAAAACCCGCATAAAAGAACAAGTGGATTAAGAACAATCAGGCTGAAATTTGGTCAAAAGGTACCTGAGACAAAAGAAGACATGCAGCCTGAAAAATGAAATTGTTCTTGTATAAGAAAAAAAAAGTTAGATTCGAGCGCAGTAACCCACTGTGATAGAGTACTGAGTAGGTAGATCAATAAATGTGCTAGGCCATTGCACACAGAGTTCTACAGCAGGTTACTGCATGGGGAATTCCAGGGTACATTTAGCAATAATGCTTTTAGACTGACAAATTGTTTTTACCAAATGACTGTTACCTTCTGCCAATCACATTGTTTATTGTGACTGTTGATAGTGTATGCAGTATTTGATGTTAAGAAACAATTTTAAGAACACCTTAGAACATTTTCAGGCTGATTTTACAGAAAACATCCAATGTACAAGAACAAAATCAGCCTGAATCCCCAAAACACCCGTTCTTTTATGCGGGTTTTTACTGTATCACGTTTTCAGGAATAGCTGTAAATCAGTCAGATTACACTCAAATAACATCAAATTTAGAGCACGTATAGCCTGTTACCTGTCAATGATCCCTAAAATGTGTGCTCATATGTATGCTAGTTCGTCCGCGAATTTGTCCAAAATACGGCCAATTTTGAGAACATTTCGAAATAAAAAATGCGTTTTCTCTCGAATTTGAGTCTCTGTCTGTTGCTATAGATACTGCGCCTAGCAACGGGAAATACAAATTGATCAATGGCTATCATTCGTTGATCACCACTCTAAGTTTGAGATACGTTGAGTGGAAAGTCGCTGCTTTACAGCATTTCTTGAAGGTGCGGTATTTGGGTAAAAATTTGACTTGTCAATGTGAAGTGCTAAAAAGACCTATATATCATGCTTTCAAGAATGGCTGTAATCAGTCAGATTACACTCAAATAACATCAAATTTGGTGCACATATAGCCTGATACCTGTAAATGATCCCTACCTAAATGTGTGCTCATATGTATGCTAGTTTGTGCGCGAATTCGTCCAAAATACGGCCAATTTTGCGAAAATTTCAAATTTAAGAGAGCGTTTTCTCTCGACTTTGAGCCTTTGTCTGTTTCCATAGATACAGCGCCTAGCAACGGGTGATGCAAATGGATCAATGACTATCATTCGTTGATCACCACTCTAAGTTTGAGATACGTTGAGTGGAAACTCGCTGCTTTACAGCATTTCTTGAAGGTGCGGTATTTGGGTAAAAATTTGCCGACTTGTCAATCGGAAGTGCTAGAAAGACCCATATATCATGCTTGCAAGAATGGCTGTAAATCAGTCAGATTATACTCAAATAACATCAAATTGGTGCACTTATAGCCTAATACCTGTTAATGATCTCTACTAAAAGTGTGTGCTCATATGTATGCTAGTTTGTCCGCGAATTTGTGCAAAATATGGCCAATTTTGCGAAAATTTCAAAATAAAAATAGCGTTTTCTCTCGCCTTTGTCTGTTGCCATAGATACAGCGCCTAGCAACGAGTGATGCAAAATGGATCAATGACTATCATTCGTTGGTCACCACACTACGTTTGAGCTACGTTGAGTGAAAACTCGCTGCTTTACAGCATTTCTTGAAGGTATGGAATTTGGGTAAAAATCTGACCTGTCAATGTGAAGTGCTAAAAAGACCCAGATATCACGCTTTCAAGAATAGCTGTAAATCAGACAGATTACACTCAAATAACATCAAATTTAGAGCACGTATAGCCTGATACCGGTCAATGATCACTACTTAAAGTTTGTGCTCATATGTATGCTAGTTTTTCTGCAAATTTGTCCCAAATACGGCCAATTTTGCGAACATTTCAAAATACAAAATGCGTTTTCTCTCGAATTTGAGTCTCTGTCTGTTGCTATAGATACTGCGCCTAGCAACGGGAAATACAAATTGATCGATGACTATCATTCGTGGATCACCACGCTAATTTTGAGATCGTTGAGTGGAAACTCGCTGCTTTACAGCATTTCTTGAAGGTGCAGTAATTTGGGTAAGAATTTGACTTGTCAATGGGAAGTGCTAAAAAGACCCATATATCATGCTTTCAAGAATGGCTGTAAATCAGACAGATTACACTCAAACAACACCAAATTTAGTGCACGTATAGACTGATACCTGATACTGATCCTTACGAAAAGTGTGTGCTCATATGTATGCTAGTTTGTCCGCGAATTCGTCAAAAATACGGCCAATTTTGCGAAAATTTCAAAATAAAGAGAGCGTTTTCTCTCAACTTTGAGCCTTTGTCTGTTGCCATAGATACAGCGCCTAGCAACGAGTGATGCAAATGGATCAATGACTATCATTCATTGGTCACCACACTAAGTTTGAGATACGTTGAGTGGAAACTCGCTGCTTTACAGCATTTCTTGAAGGTGCGGTATTTGGGTAAAAATTTGCAGACTTGTCAATCGGAAGTGCTAGAAAGACCCATATATCATGCTTGCAAGAATGGCTGTAAATCAGTCAGATTATACTCAAATAACATCAAATTTGGTGCACTTATAGCCTAATACCAGTTAATGATCTCTACTAAAAGTGTGTGCTCATATGTATGCTAGTTTGTCCGCGAATTTGTGCAAAATATGGCCAATTTTGCGAAAATTTCAAAATAAAAATAGCGTTTTCTCTCGCCTTTGTCTGTTGCCATAGATACAGCGCCTAGCAACGAGTGATGCAAAATGGATCAATGACTATCATTCGTTGGTCACCACACTACGTTTGAGCTACGTTGAGTGAAAACTCGCTGCTTTACAGCATTTCTTGAAGGTATGGAATTTGGGTAAAAATCTGACCTGTCAATGTGAAGTGCTAAAAAGACCCAGATATCACGCTTTCAAGAATAGCTGTAAATCAGACAGATTACACTCAAATAACATCAAATTTAGAGCACGTATAGCCTGATACCGGTCAATGATCACTACTTAAAGTTTGTGCTCATATGTATGCTAGTTTTTCTGCAAATTTGTCCCAAATACGGCCAATTTTGCGAACATTTCAAAATACAAAATGCGTTTTCTCTCGAATTTGAGTCTCTGTCTGTTGCTATAGATACTGCGCCTAGCAACGGGAAATACAAATTGATCGATGACTATCATTCGTGGATCACCACGCTAATTTTGAGATCGTTGAGTGGAAACTCGCTGCTTTACAGCATTTCTTGAAGGTGCAGTATTTGGGTAAGAATTTGACTTGTCAATGGGAAGTGCTAAAAAGACCCATATATCATGCTTTCAAGAATGGCTGTATATCAGACAGATTACACTCAAACAACATCAAATTTAGTGCACGTATAGGCTGATACCTGATACTGATCCTTACGAAAAGTGTGTGCTCATATGTATGCTAGTTTGTCCGCGAATTCGTCAAAAATACGGCCAATTTTGCGAAAATTTCAAAATAAAGAGAGCGTTTTCTCTCGACTTTGAGCCTTTGTCTGTTGCCATAGATACAGCGCCTAGCAACGAGTGATGCAAATGGATCAATGACTATCATTCGTTGGTCACCACACTAAGTTTGAGATACGTTGAGTGGAAACTCGCTGCTTTGCAGCATTTCTTGAAGGTGCGGTATTTGGGTAAAAATTTGACTTGTCAATGTGAAGTGCTAAAAGACCTATATATCATGCTTTCAAGAATGGCTGTAAATCGATCAGATTACACTCAAATAACATCAAATTTAGAGCACGTATAGCCTGATACCTGGCAATGATCTCTACTTAAAATATGTGCTCATATGTACGCTAGTTCGTCCGCGAATTCGTCCAAAATACGGTCAATTTTGCTAAAAATTGAAAATAAAAACCTTTTCTCAACTTATATCCTTTGTCTGTTGCCATAAATACAGCGCCTAGCAATGGGTGATACAAATCGATAAGTGACTATCAATCGTTGGTCACCACACTTAGTTTGAGCCACGTTGAGTGAAAAGTCGCTGCTTTACAGCATTTTTTGAAGGTGTGGTATTTGGGTAAAAATCTGACCTGTCAAATCGCTATACACATAGCCACGTTTTACAAATACACAAGAGAGAACTAGTTCACTATACACATAGCCTTGTTCTTCAAATGCGCAAGAACTAGTTCCCTACACACATAGCCACGTTTTACAAATGCGCAAGAGAGAACTAATTATTCACTATACACATAGCCTCGTTTTACAAATGCGCAAGAGAGAAGTAGTACACTATACACATAGCTTCGTTCTACAAATGCACAAAAGAGAACTAGTTCACTATACACATAGCCTCGTTCTTCAAATGTGCAGGAGAGAAATAGTTCACTACACACATAGCCACGTTTTACAAATGCGCGAGAGAGAACTAGTTCACTATACACATAGCTACGTTTTACAAATGCGCTGGAGGAAACTAGTTCACTATTCACATAGCCTAGCTCGTTCTACAAATGCGCAGGAGAAACCTAGCTCACTATACACATAGCCTCGTTCTACAAATGCGCAGAAGAGAACTAGTTTACTATCATATAGCCTCGTTCTACAAATGCGCAGGAGAGAACTAATTCACTATACACATAGACTTGTTTTACAAATGCGCTGGAGAAACTTAGTTCACTATACACATAGCCACGTCCTATAAATGCGCTGGAGAAAACTAGTTCACTAAACACATAGCCTCGTTCCACAAATGCGACGGAGAAAACTAGTTCACCATCACTTAGCACTTAGGAGAAAGAGAGAGGAAGATCTAACTAGACATCTAATAGATAAAATTATCAGATAATATCGACTAGATGAGCACATGGGAGTACATGGGAATACAGGGGACCACATGGAAGCACATGGTAGTACAGGGGAGAACATGGAAGTACATGGGAATACATGGGAGCACATGGTAATACAGGGGAGAACATGGGAGTACATGGGAATACAGGGGAGAACATGGGAGTACATGAGAATACAGGGAAGTACAGGGGAGCACATGGGAGTACACGGAAGCACATTGGAGTACAGGAGAGTACGTGGGAGTACAGGGGAGTACAGGGGAATACAGGGGAGTACATGGGAGTATAGGGGAGTACAGGGGAGTACATGATGGGAGTACAGGGGAGTACGTGGGAGTACAGGGGAATACAGGGGAGAACATGGGAGTACGTGGGAGTACAGGGGAATACAGGGGGGTACATGGGAGTACACGGGAGTACAGGGGAGTACATGGGAGTACTTGGGAGTACATGGGAGTACCAGGGGAGCACATGGGAGTACAGGGGAGTACATGGGAGTACATGGGAATACAGGGGATTACAGTGGAATACAGGGGAGTACATGGGAGTACAGGGGAATACAGGGGAGTACATAGGAATACAGGGGAGTACATGGGAATACAGAGGAGTACATTGGAGCACATGGGAATACAGGGGAGGCATGGGAGTACAGGGGAGCACATGGGAGTACAGGGGAGTACATGGGAGTACATGGGAGTACATGGGAGTACATGGGAGTACATGGGAGCACATGGGAGTACAGGGGAATACAGGGAAGTACATGGGAGTACAGGGGAGTACAGGGAGTACATGGGAGTACGTGGGAGTACAGGGGAATACAAGGGAGAACATGGGAGTACACGGGAGTACATGGGAGTACAGGGGACTACATGGAAGTACGTGGGAGTACATGGGAGTACATGGGAGTACATGGGAGTACACGGGAGTACAGGGGAGTACAGGGGAGTACAGGGGAGTACAGGGGAGTACAGGGGAGTACATGGGAATACAGGGGAGTACATGGGAGTACAGGGGAGTACAGGGGAGTACAGGGGAGTACAGGGGAGTACAGGGGAGTACAGGGGAGTACAGGGGAGTACAGGGGAGTACATGGGAGTACATGGGAGTACAGGGGAGTACCTGGGAATACAGGGGAGTACATGGGAATACAGAGGAGTACATGGGAGCACATGGGAATGGAGGGGAGGACATGGGAGTACAGTGGAGCACATGGGAGTTCAGGGGAGCACATGGGAATACAGGGGAGTACAGGGGAATACAGGGGAGTACAGGGGAGTACAGGGGAGTACAGGGGAGTACATGGGAGTACATGGGAGTACATGGGAGTACAGGGGAAAACAGGGGAGTACAGGGGAGTACATGGGAATACAGGGGAGCACATGGGAGTACACGGGAGTACAGGGGAGACGTGGGAGTACATGGCAGTACAGGGGAGTACAGGGAGTACATGGGAGTACATGGGAGTACATGGGAATACAGGGGAGTACATGGGAGTACAGGGGAATACAAGGGAGTACATGGGAGTACAGGGGAGTACAGGGGAGTACAGGGGAGTGGGAGTACATGGGAGTACAGGGGAGTACATGGGAGTACATGGGAGTACATGGGAGTACAGGGGAGTACATGGGAATACAGGGGAGTACATGGGAATACAGAGGAATACATGGGAGCACATGGGAATACAGGGGAGGACATGGGAGTACAGGGGAGCACATGGGAATACAAGGGAGTACAGGGGAGTACATGGGAGTTCAGGGGAGTACATGATAGTACATGGGAGTACATGGGAGTACATGGGAATACAGGGGAGTACAGGGGAGTACAGGGGAGTACAGGGAATACAGGGGAGCACATGGGAGTACACGGGAGTACAGGGGAGTACATGGGAGTACATGGGAATACAGGGGAGTACAATGGAGTGCAGGGGAATACAGGGGAGTACAGGGGAGTACAGGGGAATACAGGGGAGCACATGGGAGTACACGGGAGTACACGGGAGTACAGGGGAGTACATGGGAGTACATGGGAATACAGGGGAGTACATGGGAGTGCAGGGGAATACAGGGGAGTACATGGGAGTACAGGGGAATACAGGGGAGTACAGGGGAGTACAGGGGAGTACATGGGAGTACAGGGGAGTACATGGGAATACAGGGGAGTACATGGGAATACAGAGGAATACATGGGAGCACATGGGAATATAGGGGAGGACATGGGAGTACATGGGAGTACATGGGAGTACATGGAAAAACAGGGGAGTACATGGGAATACAGGGGAGTACATGGGAGTACATGGGAGTACATGGGAGTACATGGGAGTACATGGGAGTACAGGGGAGTACATGGGAATACAGGGGAGTACATGGGAATACAGAGGAGTACATGGGAGCACATGGGAATACAGGGGAGGACATGGGAGTACAGTGGAGCACATGGGAGTTCAGGGGAGCACATGGGAATACAGGGGAGTACAGGGGAGTACATGGGAGTACAGGGGAGTACATGGGAGTACAGGGGAGTACAGGGGAGTACATGGGAGTACATGGGAGTACAGAGGAATACAGGGGAGTACAGGGGAGTACATGGAAATACAGGGGAGCATATGGGAGTACACGGGAGTACAGGGGAGTACATGGGAGAATGTGGGAGTACATGGGAGTACAGGGGAGTACAGGGGAGTACATGGGAGTACATGGGAGTACATGGGAATACAGGGGAGTACATGGGAGTACAGGGGAATACAAGGGAGTACATGGGAGTACAGGGGAGTACATGGGAGTACAGGGGAATACAGGGGAGTACATGGGAGTACATGGGAGTACATGGGAGTACATGGGAGTACAGGGGAGTACATGGGAATACAGGGGAGTACATGGGAATACAGAGGAATACATGGGAGCACATGGGAATACAGGGGAGGACATGGGAGTACAGGGGAGCACATGGGAATACAGGGGAGTATAGGGGAGTACATGGGAGTTCAGGGGAGTACATGATAGTGTAACCGTGCGGCAGGCGGCGCAAGATTCAATAGGTCTGAGCTGAATATGAAACTACTTTATTATCACTAGAAACGGGACCAACAAGCTAGGACCCAACCTTTACTACTAGAAGTAGTTCTTCGTTATAAAATATATCTTGTAGCCTCCCTTATACATAGCTTCTTGTGCTTGCTCGCTCCAACTCAGTTCTTCTCAACACAAACTCCAAAACTCTACTGAACTAAAGGACGCTTGCCGCTAGCTTTTAGGATAGTTCCTCCGGAAACGACGCGCATTACTGAATTGTTCTAACTATAAGAATGTGAATAGCACCAGCGCACCAGTAATTAAAATAACCCAACCTTAATTTAGGCTGACTGAATCAAAGGCCCCATTGCCGCTAACAGGAAATTAATTAAATAAACTGAACTTAAGCGGTATTAAGCCTATCACCAATTTCCTGATTGGTGACCTGGTCACACCCACCCCCTCTTTTGCTTGCCATGCCCCTGCGGCAAGCTTAACAATGAAACATAACATATGTTGTACTACTATATATGCTGCCTACCTAATTAGATCATTAGATCAGTTCATATGTAGTTCACAGATGCTGTCATAGCAACACTGATTGCGGTTGGTGGTGCATGTTTCCATGACGACCAGCTGTTATTCTTTTACTCCGCCGAAGTGGTGGGTCCTCAACATCAGAGTGGATATCATCCTCTACAGTACGCTCAGAATCAGTCTCCTGGTATTGTGGTGGTAGGGCAACCTGGATTTCAACATCCCCAGGACCCTCGCTGTCATCATCCGACGTTTCCTCAGGTTGAGCTCGAGTAGTGAGATTTCTCTCCCTGTGCGCCCTTGGTCGTTGGCGAGGTTCTGCAATTACAGCAGGGCAGACTTGGATCTCACCCCGTCCCACAACCTTGTCTCCTCCGCTGCCATCTGCTCGCTGGACTACATATGTCCCATTCTCCAGACTCTCCACAATCTTGTAGATGGTACTCTCCCAGTTGTCTTGTATTTTGTTGCGCCCTCTAACTTTGTGATTACGTAGGAGCACTCGCATCCCAGCATCCAGTGGGGGTGCAAACTCCCTCCCTCTTGCATGTCGGTTCCTCCTGGTTATGGCTGCTTCCTTCAGGTGGTTGCCAGCTGACACATATGCCTTGCGCAGACGTTGCTGATGGATAGTTACCCAGGACTGGTTACGGGTATCTTCCAAGGGAGCAGTTGGTAGGAGTATATCCAGGGAAGTTTGGCATCTCTCCCGTACATCAGGTAATAAGGGGAATAACCAGTTGTTGAATGGGGTGTAGCATTATATGCATAACACAACTCCTTGAGATGTTGGGGCCACTTCCTCTTTTCCTCTGGAGAAAGGGTCCTCAGCAACTCATGGAGAGTCCTATTAAATCTCTCACATTGGCCATTTCCCTGGGGATGGTAGGGTGTCGTCCGGGATTTCCTCACCCCATACGTCCGGCACAGTTCCTGGACTACCTCCGCCTCGAAGCTCCTTCCTTGGTCTGAATGGATCCGCTCCGGGACACCATAGGTTAGGAACCACTCCTTGATTAGGGTGTTGACCACTGTTGGCGCCCGTTGATCCCTTGTCGGTACCGCTATGGTGTACTTGGTAAAAACATCTGTCAGTACCAGCACATTTTCACGCCCATCTGACGCTGGTTCGAGAAGCGTAAAATCCATCGCGAGCACTTCAAGTGGGCGGGTTGCTGTGATGCTACCCATGGGGGTCTTAACTGGTATATAGATCCCTCTCCAACAACACACCTCTCACAGTTTCCAATCCAACTCTTGACATCACCATGGAGACCAGGCCACCAACATCTCTGTCTGATAATCTGCTCAGTCCTCTCCTGGCCTTGGTGTCCACTTTGGTTATGAGCCCCTTTTAATACTTGGTTGCGTAGTGTCCTAGGGAGTACTAGGAGTAGTCGTTCTCCTCCCTCCTTGTCCCCTGTACGCCGATAAAGCACTCCTTCTTGTTCACATATTTTCTTCCATTCGTTCAACAGCTTCAGTGTTGGCTTTGACTCTTGACGCCGCTCCTCCTGGTGGGCTGCCGGCCTAGGGTACGATAGTGGATGAGGCGCTTGATGTTGGGGTCTTCCTTCTGTAGCTCTGCTAAGTCCCCTGCAGGCAAAGTTGGCAGTGACGTAGCCTGAACTTCCTCGACATTGCCAGGACAGGTGTCGGCCAGGAAAGCCGCAGCCGTAAGAAGATGTTGCCTCACCTCTTCCGGTATCTTAGTGGTCTGAGTACTGGTCGCTAATACAGTGGCAACTTCAATATCACCTGTCTCAGCCTTTTGCCCGATGCGGCTCAGAGCGTCTGCATTTTGGTTATGCTTCCGGGGCGGTACTTGATACTAAAGTCGAAGCTTGCCAGCTCTGATGCCCAGCGTTGCTCCACCGCCTTTAACTTGCTCTTCGACTGTAAGTACGTCAGCGGGTTGTTGTCTGTGAAGACCACGAATTTGCTGCCGATCAGGTACTCTCGATACTTGTCACACACTGCCCACTTCAGAGCCAGCAACTCTAACTTCCGTGACGAGTAGTTTTCCATATTTCTCTCAGCCCCTCGAAGTCCTCGGCTTGCGTAGGAGATGACCTTGACCACTCCCTCTTGCTCCTGAGATAGCACAGCACCCAATCCCTCGTTTGAGGCGTCAGTTTCCAGAATGAAGGGCTTTGAGTAATCTGGATACGCCAGTACTGGTGCTGAAGTGAGCAGTGTCTTTAACTTGTTGAAAGCTTGTTGACACTCTACCGTCCATCTGTTTTCAATCTTCTTCTTTGGGTTCTTATTCTTTCCGCCATCCCCCAGGTCTGCTACCAACTTGTGTAGCGGTCCAGCAGTCTGGGCAAACTTAGGGACGAACCTCCGGTAGTAAGACGCAACCCGAGGAACGACCTCAAGTCGCGCAGACTATCTGGAACCGGCCACTCTTGTACTGCCTTTGTCTTTTCTGGGTCTGTTGCCACGCCCGCCGCTGACACCACATGGCCAAGGTATGTGACTTCACTGCAGAAGAAATTGCACTTGCTTGGTTCGATCTTCAGGCCATGGTCTTGTAATTTCCTGAAGACTGTCTCCAACCTCTTCAGGTGCTCGTCCATGGTTGACGCGAAGACAATTATGTCGTCCAAGTACACCATCAGAGTCTGCAGCATGTCGTCGCGGAATATCCCTGCATTAGTCGCTGGAGGTGGCGGGAGCGTTCGACAGCCCAAAAGGCATCCTATTGTACTCAAACAGTCCCATGGGTGTGGTGAAGGCGGTCTTGTGTCGGTGCATTGGGTGGACTTCAACTTGATTGTAGGCCGATGCCAAGTCGATCGCCGAGAAAAACTTCGCTCCCGAGTGCGTCGAGCGACTCCTCTATCCGGGGTAGTGGGTATGCGTCACGCCTAGTCTTGAATTGAGCTGCCGGTAGTCCACGCATAGACGCAGGGCACCACTCTTCTTCCGGACAAGAACGATCGGCGACGCATAGTCACTTTTGCCGGGACGGATCACACCCTTCTGAAGGAGGTCTTGCAGGTGTTGTTTTACTTCCTCCAATTGGTTTGGTGGTATCCGCCGATGCCGCTGGGCGACTGGAATCTCGTCGGTGGTGTTTATCTTGTGGTATGTGGCAGTGGTGCATCCTAGGTCTTTAGAGTCCTTGGTGAACACACCACTGTATTTCCGAAACAAAGCTTGAGCTTGAGCTTTCTGCAGTTCGGTCCCAGGAAAGCATTTTTCGGTAATCCCGGTTGGGAGCCCCCCCTCCCCTTGCCTTCGTGCATCTTCCTCAGCTTCCCGTGAGGGTGGCTCGCTGGGGTTAACACTAGGATTGAGGGAGACTGTTACCTCATTGCTCTCCTGCAAGAGCTGCAGCTGTTCTCCTGTTCCAACCGTTGCTCCTTCTCGCGCTACTCCGATCCTTGCCTTGGGCTGTAGCCATACATCTCTTGACCCTTCATTAGCTACCCGGATCACGTAACACGACTTCTTAGTGTCCACAAGAGTACTTAACACCGTTAGGTTTTCCTGTATAGGGACGTCTAAGGGTTCTACGAGTGCACAAGTACCCCACATGGGGCCAGTAACTGCAACATCCATCTCAGTATGGGGTGGTACCCTCACATTGTGCACTCCTGCCACCTTGACGAATCCTGTCCTCTCCCGGGTTTGGCTTGTCTCATGCACTGGAGGTAGCACCCCACTGAACTGTGGCACCTTCGCCAGCACATTGGTGCCTAGCAACCCTGGGACCTTGCTTCTCTTCCGTACAGTGGTCGGTGTGTCTTTGAGGACAAGCACCCCGCACCTCGGCACGGCCACATCACCAATCACGATTTCTGTTGCCAGGAAGCCAAGGTATGGAATCTCTAGCCCATTGGCTCCATGTAGGCGGAACAGGTGACCCATCTTCTGGATTCTCCCACACCTTGGCTGTAGCTTCTCTCGGTAGAATGCCTCCGATATAAGTGTCACAGTCGAGCCTGTGTCCACGAGACACATCACCTCCTCTCCTCCCATCTTTACGGATATGGTGGGGGTACCCCCCACCAAGTTCATTGGTGAATGTGAGCCACTGTCTTCTCCCTCCGCGGGTGGGCTCACTGCCGCGGAGTTTGCTCGTTTAAAGCCGGCTGCTCCCTCCTACCGGCCGGGGGTGCTTGTTCTGGCCATGGCGAGATCCGGCAGTTTCTTCGTATGTGGCCAGTTTGGTTGCATCCGAAGCATTTGATCTGCGGTCTCCCTTGCTGATTCCCCTCAAGGCCACTGTGCTGCACCAGGCGGTCCAGTATACCTTGCTGTCGGTTTAGAACTACCTGCTGTTCTGCCACATGGTCAGCGAGTGCCTTCTGCTGCTTGCCCAGTCCCTCCGCCAGCAGCTTCTGTCCTGCTATGAGGTCAGTAAGTAGCTTTTGGTGGTCAACCGGGGCAGAGATTCTGTTGCATTCAGCCCCGCTCGTCTCGACTTCATGTACACCTGCGCGCCGGGTGGGTCCCTCTTCCTCTGCGGCCCAGAGCTCAATTTCCTGCCGAACCTCTTGAAAGGTCTTTGTGGGATGGTCCCGGCTCCACCTGCGTGCTTCACGGCGAAGGGTTGAGCTCTTCAAATTTTCAATGAACTGATCTTTGAGGAGTTGGTCTTTCTCACTTGCTGGCTTTTCAACTCTAGACAGGAGAGCCATCAATCCTTGGGCGAAGTCCCGAACGCTTTCCCGTTCACCTTGGCACCTCCCAAAGAAACGCCTTAGTGTCTGGGTCTGCGTCAGGTGTTCCCCAAATGCCCCCCTCAGTATGGCGAAGACCCCATCTTTCGTTGACCACTCAGTGTGGGACCTCAGCCGCACTTCATCTTTCGCTGCACCGTCCAGGTGGTAAACAAGGCTGTCTACTGCGTCTGCCTCGGACTGGCCAGCTACTGCTCTCGTCGCATCCGCTATCCAGTCCTCCAACACTTTATCATCCCGAACTCCACCATATCGGCCAAACCGACGCTCCCTTGGAACGGTCACTCTGATCTCTGGTTGCGCCTGGGCTGCGCCTTGACTGCTGCTGCTGCTGCCAATGGACGCCTGTTGGAGCTGCTCTTCCAACGCCTTCAGCTTAGCCTCCAAGGCCTTCATCTGGTCCTCTGCTGACATGCTCTGTTGATCCCGTTTCCCACACTCAACTTAAGCAGCTTCAAAAATCACTCAGACCCACTCCTGGTACCAAATGTAACCGTGCGGCAGGCGGCGCAAGATTCAATAGGTCTGAGCTGAATATGAAACTACTTTATTATCACTAGAAACGGGACCAACAAGCTAGGACCCAACCTTTACTACTAGAAGTAGTTCTTCGTTATAAATATTATCTTGTAGCCTCCCTTATACATAGCTTCTTGTGCTTGCTCGCTCCAACTCAGTTCTTCTCAACACAAACTCCAAAACTCTACTGAACTAAAGGACGCTTGCCGCTAGCTTTTAGGATAGTTCCTCCGGAAACGACGCGCATTACTGAATTGTTCTAACTATAAGAATGTGAATAGCACCAGCGCACCAGTAATTAAAATAACCCAACCTTATTTAGGCTGACTGAATCAAAGGCCCCATTGCCGCTAACAGGAAATTAATTAAATAAACTGAACTTAAGCGGTATTAAGCCTATCACCAATTTCCTGATTGGTGACCTGGTCACAATAGTACATGGGAGTACAGGGGAATACAGGGGAGTACAGGGGAGTACAGGGGAATACAGGGGAGCACATGGGAGTACACGGGAGTACAGGGGAGTACATGGGAGTACATGGGAATACAGGGGAGTACATGGGAGTGCAGGGGAATACAGGGGAGTACATGGGAGTACAGGGGAATACAGGGGAGTACATGGGAGTGCAGGGGAATACAGGGGAGTACATGGGAGTACAGGGGAATACAGGGGAGCACATGGGAGTACACGGGAGTACAGGGGAGTACATGGGAATACAGGGGAGTACATGGGAGTGCAGGGGAATACAGGGGAGTACATGGGAGTACAGGGAGTACATGGGAATACAGGGGAGTACATGGGAGTACATGGGAGTACAGGGGAGTACATGGGAGTACAGGGGAGTACATGGGAATACAGGGAGTACATGGGAATACAGAGGAATACATGGGAGCACATGGGAATACAGGGGAGGACATGGGAGTACATGGGAGTACATGGGAGTACAGGGGAGTACATGGGAATACAGGGGAGTACATGGGAATACAGAGGAATACATGGGAGCACATGGGAATACAGGGGAAAACATGGGAGTACAGGGGAGCACATGGGAATACAGGGGAGTACATGGGAGTTCAAGGGAGTACATGATAGTACATGGGAGTACATGGGAGTACAGAGGAATACAGGGGAGTACAGGGGAGTACAGGGGAATACAGGGGAGCACATGGGAGTACACGGGAGTACAGGGGAATACAGGGGAGTACAGGGGAGTACAGGGGAGTACAGGGGAGCACATGGGAGTACACGGGAGTAAACGGAGTACACGGGAGTACATGGGAGTACATGGGAATACAGGGGAGTACATGGGAGTGCAGGGAATACAGGGGAGTACATGGGAGTACAGGGGAATACAGGGGAGTACACGAGAGTACATGGGAGTACAGGGGAGTACATGGGAGTACAGTGGAATACAGGGGAGTACATGGGAGTACAGGGAGTACAGGGGAATACATGAGAGTACATGGGAATACAGGGGAATACAGGGGAGTACGCGAGAGTACATGGGAGTACAGGGGAGTACATGGGAGTACAGTGGAATACAGGGGAGTACATGGGAGTACAGGGGAATACATGGGAATACAGGGGAATACAGGGGAATACAGGGGAGTACATGGGATACAGAGGAGTACATGGGAATACAGGGGAGTACTGGGAGTACAGGGGAATACAAGGGAGTACATGGGAGTACAGGGGAATACAAGGGAGTACATGGGAGTACAGGGGAATACAGGGGAGTACAGGGGAGTACGTGGGAGTACAGGGGAGTACAGGGGAATACAAGGGAGTACATGGGAGTACAGGGGAGTACATGGGAGTACAGGGGAATACAGGGGAGTACATGGGAATACAGGGGAGCACATGTGAGTACACGGGAGTGCAGGGGAGTACAGGGGAGCACATGGGAGTACAGGGGAACAGGGGAGCACATGGGAGTACAGGGAGCACATGGAGTACATGGAATCACAGTATAAGACACACTATATGGGAAACACAGTGTAGGACACACTATATTAAGGTTAGATGAAGTAGCAACCGAATCGCGCGCCAAAATACCGCTTACCGCGATTTTCGCCAGGCGTTCCCGGGCGGATCGTGTAGCACTAGGCCCGAGCCTGGGAGAACAGGGTTCCCAACCTGTGTCAGGTGTGTGTCAGCAGTCGTGTCAGCAGTCAAGTTTACGTCAAGTTTTCCTAAATTTCTCTCCTTTTCGTCTGCTGCAGGGGAACAAGCAATACTGCATCTAGTATTACAAGCTACATTTGGGCCAAGAGAAAGTAGTCGGATTTTGACGGATTTTGGGCTTTGCAAATTTAGTGAACTTCAATTATTTCTAGAAGTTCGAACTTTCTCCAGGTCTTTCGGTTTCATTTTAATTCTAGCAACCATAAATAATAAGACTTAAGCTAATACAGGCCACGTTGCTTGTTCGACAAAACTGTCACAAAAAGGAAATACACGCCTCCACGTCACAAAACCTACTATAGTTCTCGTATTACAAATACGACAGTACGATGAACCAATCATTGACAGAGCCGTAACCAGCGCGACAAGAAGACTGAAGCAGCAATGCAGCGTTCTGGGCCAACTGGGCTTCCTCATTCAGAAAATTATGACTGGTCTGGACCATGTTTTCGATGTGCTCTCCCTCAAGGAGATCCAGATTCTATGCTAGATTTCTATTTCTAGGCTTATGTCTATTTGTGTGGTTTCTTTTCTTGTATTTTCTACGAATTGGGAGGTCATGGTTAAAGAACAGCAAAGAGTCGAAGGTCTCGGTGATACTAGATCAGGCAAGTATTCTAAATTGGCAAATATCATTTAGTCGTTAACGTGGATTTATTTTCTGCCGTGTATTTCTTTAGGAGCTTTCACAAATACTTATTTTATGGTCAACTATTGGAAAACGATGGAGCTTGATATCTGCAAGAAACACAACTTTCGAGCACTATTTCTAAATTCCAAGCACTTTTTCGAAAATTCGGGCACTATCTGAGCACTTTTTATGCCATTGTTCGATCACTAAGAGAGAATTTTAATATTTTACTTAATCATTGTCATGATTTAATAAAGTTTCTCACCAAGCCCTCTTGACCCCCCTGATTATTCCAACCAAAAAGAGACTTATGCACCATACTGTACTGTGATTGGTTAGAAGTGTTTGCTCATTGTGTAATTCCAGAAAAAATTCATACCCCCACCAATGACCACCCACCCCTCTGGAATTTCCAAATGAAAAATACAGTATTTTTTTTATCGAAAATAGGATCTTTAAATACGCTCATTATTGCTTGTAGAAATTTATTATGTCATGTTTTCAGTTTTATTTTTGCTTTTCATAGCTGATTGGAGTTCTGGCAGTTTCAACGGTTTTGATTAAATATGTCATCCCAGTGTCAAATGGGATTAAAACTGGTTTTACTGCTTTTGAGTTAATTTATTCATGCAAGTTTGAGGACTGCGCTAAACATTTGTTTGCAGTGGTTTCTCTCCCTCGCTTGCTGTTAGCCAGAGAGGAGGAAACCACTGCAAGCAGGTTACGCATTATCTAAAATGCCCCGCAAAAACAGCTAGAACCCCTCCCAAAAAACTTCTTTTGGACATATTATTCCAGAACAATAATTTAAGAATTTGATAGCCCCTTACAGAAACATTACAGTAAGTTATCAACTATTGTGAAGGTCTCTGTAAATATGCCCAATCCTTTCCTTAAAAATCCTTAAAAAAAGAAAGGCATTTGACAAGGAGTTGTTTCTGCTTTGCCAATCATTTTCTTTATCTACATTGAATACCATTGTTGTTTACCACTAAAGAAAGAGAAATATTATTGTAGTGGTGAGCTAAAGTTACTGAAGGTTTGGGGAGAGTACTGTATGGGCATCCCAAATCATTCTTTACATTAACTTCCTCACACACTCCTCTTGTTGAATTTCGCAGATGTTTTGTACTCAAGATTAGAAAATGTTTTACAACGCTTAGGAAAAGTCGAGAAGGTTGTTGCTAACCTAACTGCTTTACAACCACAGCCTGTGAAGGCAAGAGAAGTAAGTTTGTTATCTTCTGTGTATTCTGTTTTTGTTTTGTTGCTCAAGTGTTTTACGGTTTGTTGTAAGGGCCTGAAATTGTGACTACTACAGTTGCCAATGCGACAAGGACTGGGGACCCATCCACTTTGCTGTACAACAGTCCCTAGAGGGGGAGGGCAGCTGCCCCACTTTGTGACAAATTTTCATACATTTTCTATTAGTCAGCCCCCATTTTGGTGGTACATTCTTTCTTTGTAAATCCTCCCCCCTCCCCCCCCTTTCAAAGTGTTTTTTTTTCTAATGAGCCTCCTTAATACATCAAAATTTGTTTGAGGGGTATGTTGGGATTCATGATATTACCGTAATTAGAACAAATTTGCCTCCAGTATTTAGGTGAAAATTGCACAACATTTCAATGTTCTGTTTCTGCTTGGTATGTATGCAGAATGTGGCTTTACATGATTTTTTGGTGGTTATGATGGTTATTTGTTAATTATTTTGTTATTTGGTATTATTTTTGGCATCTCTGTATCTGGCAAATTAATTTGACTTAATTGAGAGAATCACCTTTCAAAAACACATCATCATCATCATCATCAGTCGAGTCTCCTCGGGACAGATGGTGGCTTGCCACAACGGCACATACATTACTCTGACTGACCAACCAGATCATGATTAGGAGCATTGCACTGCCCAAATGTGGTCATTTAAACTCCAATTATATGTCTTCTGCCCTGGGATATTTGGTTGGACATTTGAATTGCCTGGTTTAAGTCTAGGAGAATTGTATAATGTAGGTAATCAGATTCAAAACGTTTCCAGAAGAAATCCGAACAATCCAATCCTAGGGAAATACATTTCAAAGTTAAATATGCAACATATAGGGTTTGTATAGAATTTCACTTGACATTAAATTTTCCTATTATAACTTAGTACCCAGGCACCACCAGAGCTTATTACTTGAAGGCATGAGTGCATCCAATATGTTGTCTGATACTACTTGGTAGTTCAGGGCAGGTACAAAACACTGACCCCAGGTCCATGGACCCAAGTCCATGGACCCTCATGGACTCGGTCCATTGAATTTCCAAGTGTTTATCAAGGGGTCCATGGACTAGGGCGTCCATGGACTGGGGTCCATGGACTGGGGTCCATGGACCTGGGGTCAATGTTTTGTACCTGCCCGGCAGTTCAGTGAATGATGTTCGGCACAATTGGCAGATTGGGTGTTTGTTTTTATTCATACACAAAGTCTGATCATCGCAATCCAAAACATTAAGCAGCACATCTTTTGTTAAGACATCAGTTTCAGAACTGTTAATGATGGCATATCTTATGTTTTATCCAGATGTTGGTTTGAAGGCCAGAAAAAGGAACTGCCCAATTCCCAGAGACTGGAGGCATCCATTTTGTGAAAAGAAAGTAGAGGTCAGTTACTTGTCATGTTAATAGCTAAAAAAATGTCAGAGGCAGACTATCGCCAGACTTGCAACTCGGAAGCTGAATTATGCTGGGTCTCAACGGCGCCACTGGCAGCCAAGCGGTCATAAGCACTAGTCCGGCGGATTAGCGTAAAAATTGCGCACTTTTGGCTAAAGACACCAAACTTTGCATGTCAATAGTTTTTAGTAGTTTATTGAATATAAGATATGGAGGCACGCTAAATTTTATTCGTAGCGAAAGCTAGGACAGTTTTAATGTGAACCATTGTTTTGCCATTGGCAGCCATCTTTGAATCCTTTGTTATACATGAGCTCTGCGGCACTTAGTGAAATCTTCTATCGTCCGTGTTTATAGAGTATAGCACAGTACTAGAGAGAAAAAATCATGTGAAAATTTCAGAGACAAGCCTCTTTTTACACATTCGACACATGAGGTACCAATTATCTTGATGTTTTTTAGAATTTGTTGGTAATTCTTGAAACATTTCATCAAGTCTCAGTCAGGCTATTGTTTTAAAATATAAATTATAAACATTCCCAATAGACCCAATAAACTGGTCGTGACATTTTTTATAATCACCAAAAACTCTAAGGAGACGTTCAACCGAAGTCAGTCAAACCAATCCATAGTTCCGAATTAGCAAATATGAGCTGCTATGGCTGTGCAGTCTAGAGAACGACTTGAAAGTTCGCAAAGCTAAGTTCTAAACCTCATTTGAATAACAAAGCATTCAAAATGGCTGCTATTGAGCAAAACAATTGTTCACCCTAAAACCTCTCTAGCTTTCGCTACGAAAGAATTCTAGCATGCCTCCATATCTACGATTTAGGAATACATTAAAAACTATCACCCGGCAAAAAATTGGAGCTTTAGCCTAAAATGCGCAATTTTCTCGAAAATTTGCTCTAATCCGCCGGACTACACAGACATTGAGGGTGGTCACTGCCAGAGGGTTTATTACGCCTTCAGTGGTTTAATATCCCCATTGGAACTGGGTAGGGCAGAGAAGTGAGACGGCATGGGACCTCATTTTATTGTCTCAACAGAAGATTTGAAACATAGTAGAACAAAGTTCAACTCACAATAATATGATCCAGTTTCCACCACAACCCAAACAGAAAGTCCTATCCAGATCACAGCGAGAGCACAATGACTGTGCCGTGACCGTGCTTCCCTGTAGGGAATGGAGCCAGGATAGGGTCTTCATCCAATAATTTTTGTGTGTCTCTTTCTGTAGTGGATCCGACAACGTTGGCAAAGTAACACAAAATGTTATGTGGACACACACGGTGTGGACCCATTAGATGACTGTACAATACTACGTTTTCTAAGTGAGGTGAGAAGCAAAATATATATCAACCCTAAACAGGAGTGATTGCATTTAGATCAGGCCAATTGATTTTGATGGGGCAGGGGCGCAAATCCCCAAAATTTTTGAGCGAGTCCCAAAAAAATATATGAGGCCAGTTACCTCAAAATTAAGGTTGCATATGGTAGTCTCCTTTTCTGCTAACTTGCCTCATCTTGTCAAGGCACTAAGCTGAAATGGGTCTCATTTCAGCCCTGAAAGTGCTGAAAAGCTAGAGTTAGTGCTTTGAGTGGGTTGCCGGCAGTGCTAGAATTTTTAGCTCTGTGCAGGAGCAAGCTTGCATAGAGCCCTGACAAACAAAGTGCAAAAATTAGGGGATCTGGAAGGGTTGCTCTGAGTGCATCTCACGGTAACTCATATGTAGCACACTAGGTCCAGGCGACGTGCTACCACTGACTCTGAACATTGGGAGTAGTTGCCCTAATTTAGGACAAGGCTTAAGAGGTTTCCCTAATTCTGGACAAGGGCCTACCATTAAGCTCGGGCCTATTATTATTACCCATCTTTTTAGATTGCGTATGATGTGTAATTTTTCTTTTTTATAATTTTAGCTTTTACTACCCTTTTTATTATTTTTAAAAATATATATTTTTTCCATTAACATTGTAAGATTTTATACCCAGTATATATGCTTTTAAATGATTTATTTTCATTATTATTACCGTTGTAAAGCGCGCAGAACAGAAATGTATGCGCGCTATATAAGAAATTTTATTTTTTATGATTATTATTAGAACAAAGGCTATAGTAACAGTGAGCATACAAGATGAGGCCAGTTAACTCAAAAGGTGGCTTACGTACATAGTCCCCTGCTATGCTAACTTGCCTCAAATATGTATAGCAAACCGATGTCAGTGTCGTCAGGTTTCTGACTGCCGCATTTCTGCCTTGGTATGGGGATAGCCTGGCATCCACATCAGATGTAGCACAACTTCCAGGATGAACGCGCACATGCAATGCGCTTCATTCCTTAATATACGTCCACCGTGGACTTAAAATAGGTAAAATTGTATCCATGAAAACAGATGTACATTTGCCCGTAGTAATCAAAATAATCCTCCAGATTAATAGATAAACCTTTCAAGTGTTAGACAAATGCAATTCTAGGCTGTTTTGACCTGTTATGAAGAGGATGGAATTGGATTGCGATTTGAGCTATTTTCTTATCAGAGAAGTGGCCAGCAAGCATGCGAGAGCCCCTTAAGGGCTGGTGTACACAAACAGAACCCAAAAATGGCAAGATTTCTACCCTAAGGTCAGGTGAAGTCAGATAGGCTTGATTCTTTGCATAGAGAATCCTTATACAATAAGAAACAAAATATCAAATATGACTTTTTTCTATTGATCCGACTTTAAGATATCAGCTGATAAACTTTGGCTACTGCATCGTTTTATGGCAAAATTTGTACAATTCTAACAAAAATGTCAAAAGTGCTGCAACAACCAAAGTGTAACCCCTCATATTGAAAACGAATCCATTAGAAAAAAGTCATATTTGATATTTTGTTTCTTATTGTATAAGGATTCTCTATGCAAAGAATCAGCCTATCTGACTTTACCTGACCTTAGAGTAGAAATCTTTCCATTTTAGGTTCTGTCGGTGTACACACGAACGCATGTGCAAGTGCAGGATGCAAGCACAAGCCCATGTCTAAAATCAACATTAATTAGCGTGCTTGCGCTTGCTTTCGCTTGATTTACACTAGACACAAGCACAAGCGCACGGGAATGCAACGTCTCAATTCCCTCGCTTGCGTCTGCGCTTGCGTTCTAGTGTAAACCACATAAAGGAAATGTATGAGTTTGATATCCTTGTGCTTGCGCTTGTGTCTGCGCTTGCGTTCATGTGTAAACCAAGGCCTGACATTCTATTCTACTGGATGGATAATTGTTTCTTTCATCAAGGCCTGACAAAACTACCGACATGCAGCGCGTGCAATCATTATACCTGGAATGGTCCATTAGGGCTGGTTTGGATATCAAACTCATTTACACTAGAACACAAGTGTAGACGCAAGCGCATGAAAATCGAGACGTCTACTGTAAATCAAGTGAATGCAAGTGCAAGCAAACTAACTAATGGTTGATTTTAAGCTTGCGCTTGCTCGTCACCTCGCGGGGGAGGCTCTCAGTAACATTCACTGATGGATGTGCGAGATTCGATACAGAGCCGTTGATAGAAACAACTTTCTGCGCATGCCCCAACGTTTAAAATCAGCGAAGGCCCTCAAATGGATATCCCCAGAGTTTCCACCACGAGCAGACAAGCTGGGGAGCTCTGGGTACGGGAATGTATACCAGCCCTCAGCGCTGTTTAGTTGATCATTGACTTTTTTTCAATTTTGGTCCATGTGTTCTTTAATTTTGGTCCATGTGTTTTTGGACCAAAGTACCGTAGTCCCGAAATGAAAATATATCGAAGACTCGGAAATAATATACGGGCAATTGGTCAATAATATGACATGATAGAGCAGATTTCGTATGACTGTGAAAAGTACTTGACAAAGTTGTTCCTCGTCACGACCGTGACCGTACCGCGACTGCGCGATTTCATTGGCGATATCATTCCATCTACAGCAGGCCAGGTTCCGTACCGCCACCGCGACAGTACAGCGCCTTGCCGCGGCACTTTTCACAATCATACAAAATCTGCTCTATTCCTTAGATGGCGCTCACTTCGCTGCCTTGCAAGGTTGCTGCAATTTTCATAATGTACTGCGAAGTTCGAACTCTACGCGAACTAAGAAACCGCGGTTTGGCTTCCATCAATCAAACGAGCGAACAGCTCTTGGTGATTTCAGGCTATCTTGTTTGATGAACGGAAGCTCAAGCACAGTTGGGCCGTGCGGAAATGTTTAAATGGAAGTTCGCAGAATAATGAATATCGCAGTAAATCGCCTGCCGTAGGAGCAATAGTATTTCCGCTGTTTGTTTTTTTTTTTTTTCAGGCCGAAGCATGGTGCCCTCTACAGGCAGGAAGGGAAAGGCTCTTCAAGGAAGAAACTCCAAAGAAACCAGTATGTAATTTTACAATTTATGTAAGAGTAAAAAGGGATATAGCCTGGCCCCAAGCGATTTTCTTAATCAGAGATAACACAAACAGCAACCCTTTTGAATCAGGTGGGGTGTATATCGGTTGATCAATGCTGTTCTTTCTATACTTAACTTACTAGTCTCTCTCTCTCTCTCTCTCTGTCTGTTTAAGGCGAACATACAAACCGACCTCAAAGGCTTGTTATCAATTCTGAAACACAGCAGCTATAAATGGATGCGAGAAAGAACGGCTCGAATGTGGCCCATGTGGGTAGAGGCAGCCGAGTCGCTAAAGAAGCGAAATGCTGGAATTAAACATGGACGGACCGTGAAAAATGTACGTTAACCTTTACGTTTTAGAGAACATTGCTACACAGGTTTTGTAACAATAACCTGAGAGTCAGGATTTTCGCTTCGTGATCAGTACTAGAAATCAGAAAATCTTGGTGCGCGCAGGTTTGGAAGCGAGAAGACGAAAATGTGCCTGCCCTTGTGCTTCTCTAGCCTGAATTTTCAGCCTTTTTTCTCCTAATCTCCGCCTCGTTGCGGGAGAAAAAACGACTGAACGCTGACTCCTAAAAGCTTGCCCAGGAACTGCGTCATTATAGGATCTTGAGAATTGATTGGCCACAAGCTAAAATAATAATACAACTTATTTTTTTTTAGATTATGCTCTTAATGGGATCTTACATCCATCAACCCTATTTCTTTCAATTTGCCTATCACGGGGCTCCCCTTGGCGAGATGGTGCAGTGGACGGATTTGATGGCCTCGCTTTATATTCTTGGGCACGACATCGTTCCAGTGATCAACCAAACAGACCTGGACAGGTTGGTGGATCAGACTTAAGGTTACTGAAAACCTTCGCGGCACTTCCTCGGTAAAACAGTCAAATACGTCTTGAGTTTAAAGGGGCACTCGCACGCTTAATTTTCGTACAACCCGTCAAAAAAATAAGTCTAATTCTAATCTCCAAAATATATTTAAGTTTACCGGGAATAACCAAAATAACAGTGTTATTGTCTATTATAAAGAGGATGGAATTGGTATTGCGATTTCAGAACTATAGCATGCGAGTGCCCCTTTAAACAAAACTTGCAGTGTCGTAGCTAGCGGGGGGGGGGGGGGGGGGGGGGTAGGGTAGAGGGGGCAGTTGCCCCCCCAGCGAAGTAGATTTTTTAGTGTCAACATGTGGTGAAATACTTGCTTGTCCCCCAGTAAAAACAAAGGATGACCCCCCAGACAAAAATTTCTAGCTTTGGCCTTGACTTGTCAACCTATATACCGTTGGAAAGCTTATAAAATGGACTAGCAAGCTATGGCAAAAAGAAATAACTTTGATAACATTGATAAATATATGTTTTTTAAAGGATTGATTAAATATTTTGTTGTGCCATTTTCACGAGCTAATGCCGCCGAACTACTGAACCTTGAGTCCCAAGGGTAAAACATTGTTTTTTAAAATTCCTTAAAGGTGTTTCTCAAAGCCGTGTCTGCGTTTCTTAAATGTTTATTTAGTTCAAAAGTTATGAAACTTTAGCGTAAAAATGCTATAACGTTTGACCTTTCGAAATTTAAAAGTTTCATAACTAAAGTTTTTTTTTTTAAAACGCAGACACGGTTTTTGAGAAACACCTTTAAGTAATATTTAAAAGCCTCCTATTGGACTTGACGGGATTTCAAAGTCCGCGCAATTAGTTCCGGAACTAGTTCTGGAACTAATTGCGTGGGCTTTGAAATCCTGTCAAGTCCGAATAGGAGGCTTTTCAATTACTTCAAATACTCCTAATTAGCCAACACAGAGGGAAAACGATCAATGTTGAAACATCTCCATTTTGTGTTTAAAAAAAATTCCTTAGTCATCTGAAATACTCAGATAATAGCCTGTGACATAATATTCAATCACCAACCCCTCTGTACCCTACCCAAACCGGATTTGAAGGGATCGCTGCAATAACGACCTAAGTAACTATTCGGACTGTTTTTCCATTTTTCGATTTTTGACAAACAAACTGCAGAAACATTGTTAAAATAGCCTAAAACTAGCCTCTCTGCATTTTCCCCCAAAAATCGCTGCGAGAACGCTGTAAATGGCCTCTAACCAGTGGCTTTATCATCTAGCGCAAAGCATTATGGGTAAAACTGAAAAAATTGACAGCACTTCGTTCCTAGCCCCTGTTTTAGATATTTTTTTACCACCAAAAAAATCGAAAAATGGAAAAACAGTCCGAATAGTCACTTAGGTCGTTATTGCAGCGATCCCTTCATTTATTACAGTCAAAAGACATGAAGCGTGCCCCCTAGAGTTGAAGATTCATTTCATTACTCCATTATTGATTTCATTATTCAATCAAAAAATGCAATTTTCAATTTAATAGTGAAAATTTTGTTATCTAAATAATTACTCTGGGTGAGCAATTGCTTATTCAGAAATCAAAATTTGAACATTTAACATTTTTAATATTGAATTAAAAAATGCATCAATAATGGAATAATGAATTGAATCTTCAACTCTAGGGGGGCACGCCTCATGTCTTTAGACTGTAATATAATCATATTCTTTTTACTTGTGAAATTTAAATTACGTCACTAGTCATGCGCAGAAATGAAAAGGTCAAGATTGTTTCAATAAAGCCTCTCCCACATGGAAGTTGGCGGCACACATGCAGAGTCTGGAACAAGATCCTTTGTATTCTACTTCTCCGAGAGAGGAGACCTGTGTCTTCTCGCGGTTCCTACAGTCTGCCTTTGTACAGCGCAAAGACTGACTAGTACAAAAACATTTCGATGGCGAGGGCCTTGAAATTATGAATATCATGGATTATGAACTTGGATTGCGTCACTAGTCTTGCGCAGAAGTGAAAAGGTCAAGAGCGTTTCAATAAAGCCTGTCCCACATGGAGGTTGGCGGTGCACATAGCCTCTAACAAAAATTATTTGTATTTACTTCTCCGAGAGAGGAGACCTTTGTCTTATCACGGAGCGGTTCCTACAGTCTGCCTTTGCACGGCGCAAAGACTGACTAGTAGAACAACTTTTCGAGGGTGAGGACCTTGAAATTATGAATATTCATAGTTCAAAGGTCCTTGGATCTAGAAAAAAGTTTCTAGATCCAAGGACCTTTGAACTATGAATATTCAGTCCCACTTGCAGGATCTTCCTGGGATTTCAAGGTACTGCACGTGGTACAAAATGAGAGCTCTGGTTGGCTGATAAGGTCATGAATAATTAATGAGTATTTGAAAGATTAAAACAATGTGCAGTTCGGCGGCGTTACCTCGTGAAAGTGGCACAAAAAAAATATATTTATTTATAAGTTATTTCTTTTTGCCATAGCCCGCTAGTACATTACGGTATATAGGTTGACATGTTTTGGTTAAACTAAAAACGGGTATGATTTTTTCCGGGGACACTAGGGACCGGCTCCTGCCGAGATCATTTCTTTTTGCTGAGAAATTAGGGAAATTGAAACTGAATTGAAATAATTGTGCTTGATTGGAGGACAGGTTTCAAAATCTTTTAGTTGCTATTTTTGTTTGTATGTAACGTCACTGGCGGCCATTTTACAGGAACAGAACGAAATAAAGTTTCTTTTCTCCCTTTGTCCTAGACTGCTTGCAGTCTCCTTTGTCGAAACGTCCGTAAATCGAGAGAAAGGGAAAGGGAGTCCGTGAGTGCCGAAGGCACGAACGAGCGCCGAAGGCGCGAGACTCGCCAGAGGAGCGCCGAAGGCGCGACGATAGCGTGAGTGCCGGAGGCTAAAGAAACTGCACCTTTACAGTCTACAACATTTCAACGATACCTCATTGTCTGATTTTACTGCCATAGCTCCGAGCATTCCCATATCTTTCAGGTATTTCTAGTTTTGATTGTTATTTTCCCCATAATGTTAAAAAGGTTAATAATGAATAACATTACACAATTACACCCTTTTAAAGGCTTATTCCGCGCCTTACGCGACGGTATGTGTTCTGCGAGCGAGTCACGCAACGGGACAGGCGGCTGGAGAAGGGTGACCCGTCTAACAGACAATACCTTCTGCAGTAAAATGAAAGATTTTTTTTATGACAGATGTTTTTTTTATTTTTTGAACGAATGTAGAAAAAAAAATTTAAAGGAAAATAATTTTTCCTGTCCGCCGAGGTCCGGTCCGCGAGGTCCGCCGAGGTCCGGTCCGCCGAGGTCCGGTCTCATTTTACAGAGACCCCATAAATAGAGCTGATACATGTAGCTTTTATCAAAGCCCGTAGGCAAAACGGCTAACACGTCTTGTCCCTCGAGCAGACTCGTAACTGCCTTTAGCTGCTCTTCTTTTGTGAGTAAAGCTTAAATTCTGTCACACATTCGTTTATTAAAAAGTACTCGAGATCGCTGTCATTGCGTAAACAAGTCTAAAGGTCAAGTGTGGTTAGTGATTATTCGCCTCAAATTCACCTCAAGTGTTTATTGGTGTACCGCTGACAGATTGATGTACCGCTGACAGACAATCAGCATGAAATAGCGCCCTCAGCCAATCAGATCTTTCAGCTGAAATTCCACTGACAAATTCTCTTTTTTGAAAGGAATGTCCGCAGTCCCTTCTTTAGGCGCTTTCTCCCCTGTGGCGCTGCTTGTTATCCGACACCTAGACTCTCTCGTGAGCTTGAAATACGAGCGCGCAAACAAACTACAATGTAGGACTAGGTTTTTATTCTCGATTTACGGACGTTCGCCAAAGAAGGGGCTGCAAGCAGTCTACCTTTGTCCTGTTCTCCAACATGGCTACGGCGATGTTTTGGATTTCCCAAATCAAGAATACTTTTCCATCAGAAAAAAACGGGGTATTTTCTGGTGTGTCACACTTTTATTTGTTGCAGATTATTAAACAGACCCCCCGTTGCCGGGTGTGCCAGTAAAATGGTCCGTGATTTTGATCTTCTATTCGAGGACTATAATGGACACGTTTACTTGCTACTCACTGTCGGACCTAACCATTCACAATACAGGTACACATGTCTGAACGAAAACATTTTCAGATGTGATAATTATTTTTGGATGTTTTTGAATTCTTGCTAGTTAACCAAGGGGCCCATCCAAGAAAAATCTCAAAATAGAAAGATGTTTTCACTTTGAAAAAACACGGCCACACAACAGACGTCCTTTCACTGCTGGCTGGCTGAAAGGCCATAAAACCTTTTCCTGGGAATTTTTGTGTATTTCAATTTCAACGGGAAGCATGGGTACCTCTGTGCACCGGGTTCGATTCCCAGTCGGGGCAGTTGGGATTTTTCTCTGCTGTTTCGAACCTTGTGTTCATCGTGGGTTGAAGTGATTGTCATTTCTCCTGTGTTTCACGTCTTTCGGATGAGACAATAAACCGAGGTCTCGTCTCTCAATAAACACCAAAGGCAAAGCTGATCATGAGGTACGTTGAAGAACCGCGGCTTGCTCAGTGACAGAACTCACTAAAAGGAGGATCCTTTGTTTACAGTCTGGACTCATTTGCATTAGCTGGGTCTAGATTCAGAATGTTTGAGAGAGCTCGAAAATAATCAGCACTGAATATCAATAGCGGTCAACACATAAAGCCTACTCAGAAAATGTGAAGGTTGTATACATTCAGTTGTAACGGCGCAGTTAAATGTTCATTTTAGAGAGAAAATGTAGGTTAATGAGCCTTTTGCCACACAGCAATCACCTCATTTTAAAAAAACCTTCGTAGAGCCTCCAAAATTTTATTAAAACGTTAATACGTTCTTGGGAATAGTAATTATTTCATGATCTCGAGCATTTTTATTACATTTTTCAAGAGCAAAGGGGCTTTCTCAAAAGCCCTGGATTTCTTGGGTGGCAAGAGGCTCATTAGCCCACATGTTTTTCTGTAAATTGAATTTCCCGCAATGCGCTCATAATTCGAATGACGAACGTAAAACTTTCTAATTACGCTTCATTCGCCAGGCGCTATTGAAATTCAGAATTTTTTTTTTCTTCAACATTTTCACTATTGCTTTAAATGTGTAAACAATGACGTCACAAGATATCCGCCTGTATGATATGTAACCCACTCATGATTGTAAACTGGAGATCAGACATCTCGCTTTAAGCGCTATATAAACACATACATTTACAATTTCGCTGGCAAAAAAGGAATCCCGATGTCCTGGCAAATGTATTCTAATATTGGAACCTATGTTCGGAAAATTCTCATCTTATTTTCTTCGTAATCTTGTCTCTAAAATCTTCCGATGCCCCGAAAAATCGTTTTTCAGAACTAGGACAAATTTTGGCGCGCTGTTTGAAATGATCAAACGCTAATGTTTCACAGAGGAGGTGCATCCCGTCGATAAAATACCCTTCCTTTCCTCCTCAGGTGTCGTGAGCGTATCATAGACTCGTCGATAAAATACCCTTCCTTTCCTCCTCAGGTGTCGTGAGCGTATCATAGACTCGGCGATAAAATACCCTTCCTTTCCTCCTCAGGTGTCGTGAGCGTATCATAGACTCGGCGATAAAATACCCTTCCTTTCCTCCTCAGGTGTCGTGAGCGTATCATAGACTCGTCGATAAAATACCCTTCCTTTCCTCCTCAGGTGTCGTGAGCGTATCATAGACTCGTCTATAAAATACCTTCCTTTCCTCCTCAGGTGTCGTGAGCGTATCATAGACTCGTCTATAAAATACCTTCCTTTCCTCCTCAGATGTCGTGAGCGTATCATAGACTCGTCGATAAAATACCCTTCCTTTCCTCCTCGGGTGTCGTGAGCGTATCATAGACTCGGCGATAAAATACCCTTCCTTTCCTCCTCAGGTGTCGCGAGCGTATCTTAGACTCGTCGATAAAATACCCTTCCTTTCCTCCTCAGGTGTCGTGAGCGTATCATAGACTCGTCTATAAAATACCCTTCCTTTCCTCCTCGGGTGTCGTGAGCGTATCTTAGACCCGTCGATAAAATACCCTTCTTTCCTCCTCAGGTGTCGTAAGCGTATCTTAGATTCGTCAATAAAATACCCTTCCTTTCCTCCTCAGGTGTCGTGAGCGTATCATAGACTCGTCGATAAAATACCCTTCCTTTCCTCCTCAGGTGTCGTGAGCGTATCATAGACTCGTCGATAAAATACCCGTCCTTTCCTCCTCAGGTGTCGTGAGCGTATCATAGATCCGTCGATAAAATACCCTTCCTTTCCTCCTCGGGTGTCGTGAGCGTATCTTAGACCCGTCGATAAAATACCCTTCTTTCCTCCTCAGGTGTCGTGAGCGTATCTTAGACTCGTCGATAAAATACCCTTCCTTTCCTCCTCAGGTGTCGTGAGCGTATCATAGACTCGTCGATAAAATACCCTTCCTTTCCTCCTCAGGTGTCGTGAGCGTATCATAGACTCGTCGATAAAATACCCTTCCGTTCCTCCTCGGTGTCGTGAGCGTATCTTAGACCCGTCGATAAAATACCCTTCTTTCCCTCCTCAGGTGTCGTGAGCGTATCTTAGACTCGTCGATAAAATACCCTTCCTTTCCTCCTCAGGTGTCGTGAGCGTATCATAGACTCGTCGATAAAATACCCTTCCTTTCCTCCTCAGGTGTCGTGAGCGTATCATAGACTCGTCGATAAAATACCCGTCCTTTCCTCCTCAGGTGTCGTGAGCGTATCATAGATCCGTCGATAAAATACCCTTCCTTTCCTCCTCAGGTGTCGTGAGCGTATCATAGACTCGTCGATAAAATACCCTTCCTTTCCTCCTCAGGTGTCGTGAGCGTATCATAGACTCGTCGATAAAATACCCGTCCTTTCCTCCTCAGGTGTCGTGAGCGTATCATAGATCCGTCGATAAAATACCCTTCCTTTCCTCCTCGCGTGTCGTGAGCGTATCTTAGACCGTCGATAAAATACCCTTCTTTCCCTCCTCAGGTGTCGTGAGCGTATCTTAGACTCGTCGATAAAATACCCTTCCTTTCCTCCTCAGGTGTCGTGAGCGTATCATAGACTCGTCGATAAAATACCCTTCCTTTCCTCCTCAGGTGTCGTGAGCGTATCATAGACTCGTCGATAAAATACCCGTCCTTTCCTCCTCAGGTGTCGTGAGCGTATCATAGATCCGTCGATAAAATACCCTTCCTTTCCTCCTCGGGTGTCGTGAGCGTATCTTAGACCCGTCGATAAAATACCCTTCTTTCCCTCCTCAGTGTCGTGAGCGTATCTTAGACTCGTCGATAAAATACCCTTCCTTTCCTCCTCAGGTGTCGTGAGCGTATCATAGACTCGGCGATAAAATACCCTTCCTTTCCTCCTCAGGTGTCGTGAGCGTATCATAGACTCGTCTATAAATACCCTTCCTTTCCTCCTCAGGTGTCGTGAGCGTATCATAGACTCGTCGATAAAATTCCCTTCCTTTCCTCCTCAGGTGTCGTGAGCGTATCATAGACTCGTCTATAAAATATCCTTCCTTTCCTCCTCAGGTGTCGTGAGCGTATCATAGACTCGTCTATAAAATACCCTTCCTTTCCTCCTGGGTGTCGTGAGCGTATCATAGACTCGTCGATAAAATACCCTTCCTTTCCTCCTCAGGTGTCGTGAGCGTATCATAGACTCGTCGATAAAATACCCGTCCTTTCCTCCTCAGTGTCGTGAGCGTATCATAGATCCGTCGATAAAATACCCTTCCTTTCCTCCTCGGGTGTCGTGAGCGTATCTTAGACCCGTCGATAAAATACCCTTCTTTCCCTCCTCAGGTGTCGTGAGCGTATCTTAGACTCGTCGATAAAATACCCTTCCTTTCCCTCCTCAGGTGTCGTGAGCGTATCATAGACTCGTCGATAAAATACCCTTCCTTTCCTCCTCAGGTGTCGTGAGCGTATCATAGACTCGTCGATAAATACCCTTCCTTTCCTCCTCGGGTGTCGTGAGCGTATCTTAGACCCGTCGATAAAATACCCTTCTTTCCCTCCTCAGGTGTCGTGAGCGTATCTTAGACTCGTCGATAAAATACCCTTCCTTTCCTCCTCAGGTGTCGTGAGCGTATCATAGACTCGTCGATAAAATACCCTTCCTTTCCTCCTCAGGTGTCGTGAGCGTATCATAGACTCGTCGATAAAATACCCGTCCTTTCCTCCTCAGGTGTCGTGAGCGTATCATAGATCCGTCGATAAAATACCCTTCCTTTCCTCCTCGCGTGTCGTGAGCGTATCTTAGACCCGTCGATAAAATACCCTTCTTTCCCTCCTCAGGTGTCGTGAGCGTATCTTAGACTCGTCGATAAAATACCCTTCCTTTCCTCCTCAGGTGTCGTGAGCGTATCATAGACTCGTCGATAAATACCCTTCCTTTCCTCCTCAGGTGTCGTGAGCGTATCATAGACTCGTCGATAAAATACCCGTCCTTTCCTCCTCAGGTGTCGTGAGCGTATCATAGATCCGTCGATAAATACCCTTCCTTTCCTCCTCGGGTGTCGTGAGCGTATCTTAGACCCGTCGATAAAATACCCTTCTTTCCCTCCTCAGGTGTCGTGAGCGTATCTTAGACTCGTCGATAAAATACCCTTCCTTTCCTCCTCAGGTGTCGTGAGCGTATCTTAGACCCGTCGATAAAATACCCTTCTTTCCCTCCTCAGGTGTCGTGAGCGTATCTTAGACTCGTCGATAAAATACCCTTCCTTTCCTCCTCAGGTGTCGTGAGCGTATCATAGACTCGTCGATAAAATACCCTTCCTTTCCTCCTCAGGTGTCGTGAGCGTATCATAGACTCGTCGATAAAATACCCGTCCTTTCTCCTCAGGTGTCGTGAGCGTATCATAGATCCGTCGATAAAATACCCTTCCTTTCCTCCTCGGGTGTCGTGAGCGTATCTTAGACCCGTCGATAAAATACCCTTCTTTCCCTCCTCAGGTGTCGTGAGCGTATCTTAGACTCGTCGATAAAATACCCTTCCTTTCCTCCTCAGGTGTCGTGAGCGTATCATAGACTCGGCGATAAAATACCCTTCCTTTCCTCCTCAGGTGTCGTGAGCGTATCATAGACTCGTCTATAAAATACCCTTCCTTTCCTCCTCAGGTGTCGTGAGCGTATCATAGACTCGTCGATAAAATTCCCTTCCTTTCCTCCTCAGGTGTCGTGAGCGTATCATAGACTCGTCTATAAAATATCCTTCCTTTCCTCCTCAGGTGTCGTGAGCGTATCATAGACTCGTCTATAAAATACCCTTCCTTTCCTCCTGGGTGTCGTGAGCGTATCATAGACTCGTCGTTAAAAATACCCTTCCTTTCCTCCTCAGGTGTCGTGAGCGTATCATAGACTCGTCTATAAATACCCTTCCTTTCCTCCTGGGTGTCGTGAGCGTATCATAGACTCGTCGATAAAATACACTTCCTTTCCTCCTCAGGTGTCGTGAGCGTATCATAGACTCGTCTATAAAATACCCTTCCTTTCCTCCTCAGGTGTCGTGAGCGTATCTTAGACTCGTTTGGCACCGAAGCAGAATTCAACCTTGCAGAGTTTGTCGGTACTGTACCGGGTGGCAGGTCCGTCTGGGCGAACGCTGATGTTAATCTTCCACAGATTATGACTATGTACCGTAAGTAACCCGGGTGGTCGGCATGTTGCACGTGCAGCTTTGCCGCAATGGAGTTGTAGGTACCATTAAGCTACGGCTAAACTAGGACACGTAGCGGGCAACATTTGTGTAGTCCTACATTTTTCTCTAAACTAGGAAAGACCACACGCGTGTCTCGACACACACAATGTTTCTTGTCTTGCGAAACAGTTTTGTCTCTAGGCTACGAAATTTGAAACGCAAAACAATGTTTCTCTCGTAGGGAATTGGGAAACACGTGTCCGGCTACAATGTTGCGCGCTGACTTTAGTGTGCCATCCAGAGATCGATTGGTTCACAAGAACAAAGGGTGCTATTCAATATACGGTTGGCGCATTAGAATGGCATTAGAATGGCGATTTTGGTAAAAAGTGAATAGCGCTATTCTCCCAGCATGAACGCGGTGTGAAGGGCGGAAGTTGGAGGGTCGAAGAGTGACTGTGTGGTGCATGAATGGAAAGTAAATGACCATCGATCGCTATAGAATTAGAAGACCTGAAAAAAGGTTTCAGGCTTCTGACGGGAATCGAACCCATGACCTCCACGATCGCTCGAACAACTGAGCTATAAAAGTCATACATGGTGGCAAATGTCAAAGTTGGGTTCATAAAGCCCCGAAGAGTATATAATGAGGGTCGGAGGGCGTGTTACCGCCCGGGTGCGTCAGGTGGACGAAACAATAGTCCAGTTTCGAATTCCCTGCTCTACCGCTGAAGAGGCATCGACGGCGCATAGATACAGTGGGCCATCAATTTGAAGTCGAAAAACTTGCGAATAATACCAAGGAGTCTCAATGTCTCAATTCAAGCATCATCAGTTTCTCGTCGGTATTCAAAACTTTTCCTACTTCAAACTGAGGCTCCCACTGTAATTATGCCCGGTCGTGCCCTAGTATGGCTTACTGAGACGGCGAGTTCGCTTCGCTCGTCGTTTCGCCAACCTCTCATGCGATCAACGAGTGAAGCTAGGGACTCTGGTGCTCAGAACACAGCTGAGATTGTAGTCGGGCAGGGAAACTTGAGCGAAGAAAACTGAAGAAAACTCGACGAGAACTCTTGCTACGCAGGCTATTGAGACTGCTAAATGTACAACTGACTTCAGAACATTAACACTGAAAATCTATGCGTCTATGATTCTCAAAGAATTTGTTCTCATTCACAGCCCACAGTCCTGATAACACATTTCTTGGTTTTGTTGTTGACGGACCTGTTCCGCGTAATGCTAAGGCCTTAAAGCGAAAGCCTATCGGGCTCGTGTATGGCAAAGAAGCGCGATTCTGGAAGGTGCGTATGACAGAGAACAAGAATCCAGCGTACTTCGCGCGACTCTCGAAAGGATGACGGACGGACGGGCTGAGATAGGCACCTCTCGAAAGAATGACGGGCTGAGACAGGCACCTCTGAAGGATGACAGACAGACGTACGGGCTGAGACACACAGACACACGGGCTGAGACAGCCACCTCTAAGGGATGACAGACGGACAGACAGACGGATGGATGGATGGACAGGCCACGACAGCACGACAGAAATCCTCCTAATTGTTTTGATCTTGTTTTTGCTGCAGAATTCGCGACGTTATCTCGATACCTTGAGCAAATATCTGGATATCCATGCTACTGTGGCGTACCTTGGGGTGAGAATCGGCTAGCTTTTACAAATACCGTACAATTGTGTACATGAAAACAAATTCGTGCACTGAACACAGGTAATCCCTGCATAAACCAAAGGCACATGCATGGGAAGTGTTCGGAATTCACATGGATAGCCGTGGGAAATCCGACACTTCCCATTCTTCTACCATGGGAAATTCAGCGTTTCCCATGGATGGCTTTATGCAGAAATTGCATGTGGAAATACTTGCTCGATCTCTTTCCTGGACTAAATGTTCACTGAACACTGTTCATTTCTGCTAAACGAGCAATGATGAACTCGTGTGCGCTTATGTTAATGGATATCTTTAGTGCTGTAAATATTTAAACAAATGCTTCAAAATATTCAATTTTCAGGAAGAAAAGGCATTTATCCCCAGCTATGTCACTAATCATGGTTATCTACATAGCCCAGAACTACTAAAGCTCCTGGACAAAACAAAGGTGTGTTTGCAAGTGTGAATTGCTTACACTATCAAAGATCTACTTTTCCCATGCGTCTGTACTATAATAGATACATAGATGACGTCACAGCGTGTCATGAACGTCTCGTGGCGTGA
Source organism: Scolanthus callimorphus (assembly GCA_033964015.1). NCBI lineage: Eukaryota > Metazoa > Cnidaria > Anthozoa > Actiniaria > Edwardsiidae > Scolanthus > Scolanthus callimorphus. The sequence continues at coordinate 18,127,757 of CM066914.1, read as the reverse complement.
CTGTTGTTCATGACACGCTTTGACGCCTTCTATGTATCTATTATAGTACAGACGCACGGAAATAGTAGATGTATTTCTTTTATACAACATTAAAAACTATTTATACCACAACGCGCGCGTTTCTCGAATTCTGATTGGCTCTCAGCCATTCGCCTTTGTCACGCGCCGCCATCTTGAGCATGGAAACGCTTTTTTGGCTGTCACGCTCGAAATTTTCAGCACGTTTTTCAAAGGTCGTGGCTATGGGATACTCACAATGGAGGTGATTAATAATTCATAGGCATAAACAATAGAACGAAGGTAAATGGCATAACATGGCATATGTAGGTTCGTTCTACCGTGAAGCCTATGAATTATTAATCACCTCCTGAGTTATCCTTTCTAGCCATGACCTTTTTCAAAATTATGTCTCAAAAATCTTTGCTATCTGCCATATTATCTTTTTCACCGCAGAATCCGCGTTTATTTCGCATGACACGTCACGCTTCCTGCTTGGCCTCGACTTCATTCCAGTAAGAAAAACAAGATGGCGCGCTTGCGACAAAGGCGAATGGGTACATAAAAGTACGTACCACGGAACGCGCCATCATTAGAAGATTAGAGCGCGCGCTAAAACAACCAATGAAAACACTGTTTGGCTGCGCCTCGTCAGCAACAACAGTTTGACCACTTTATTACGTCATTCCGTGTTGTATATAAGATGACATACCACGGAAAACCAGAAGATATTTCTTAATTTTTTCGCCATGAAAAGGCCAAACAGCGCGCGCTCTCTGGCGTCAATCGTTGCTTGTGTACTGTAATCACACACGGCCTGTCAACCAATCAGAGCGCGTGTTTTACTAGTTTCTTTTGTAAAGACTCTGGTTTGCCGTGTCAATTGATTCAAATCTTCGCAAGTGCTATCTTTTAGCCATCGCTGTCAACTGATTTGAAACTTGCTGAGTATCTACTGAGCTTCTCTGAAAATGTTGGCGGTTAGAAGAAAATAAAAGTTGACTGTGTATGTTGAGCTGGTTCCTGGTTCGGCCCAAGCCAAAGGATCCTTAATTCTAATCTTGCGTTTGTTTGTGTCCTGTGTGCTTCTCAGGTATTTATTGGCCTGGGTTTCCCATACGAAGGACCTGCTCCACTCGAAGCGATCGCAAGAGGATGTGTTTTCCTAAATCCAAAGGTGTGTATCAGAATTAATACCATATCACATATCACCATTTATAAATAGCTAATATAGTACGCGCGCTCTGATTAATACCATACCGCATATTACCATAGAACATAAAACCAGAAGCGCCGTAGGCTTTTGCTCTAGCGCGTTCTGTGGATGAGCTCGACCAAGCCTTAGCGCTTCCTCGCGTTGATCTACGAGCACAGGACACCCGCTCAAAGTGCCAGGGACTAGGCGGGAGAAGGGAACATTTACAGCATGACACGCCCATGGTTTGTCGTGTGAAATGGATTGAACATGTCGCTGCAGTACTGGCGCAGTCGCAAATATTCTCGTATTCGTGCGACTAATCTTTTCCGTCTATGTGTATCTCTCTTTTCTACAGTTCGATCCTCCGCATAATCGATTAAATACTGACTTCTTCAAAGAAAAACCAACTCAGCGTTCGGTAGGTACTTTAGAAAACATTCCTGTCCAGATATGGTAAAAGGAAGGATTTACTACCACCCAGCGGAATAATTTTCCGGAATACTTTTTGACTTTCATCTCAAATACGCTCTATAGCCTCGAGTCTTTATTTGCATAGTTGGTTCTGTGTTACGGCTCTGGCCTGTCAAAGCTTTCAGCCGGCCTCCAACATTGACATTAGGAAATCTGCAAAGATGTCATGTTAGGCGGACTGGTTTACATACGAAAGCACGCGCAGGACGCAAGCGCAAGGCAAGTGTAAATCACAGCGACGCAAACGCAAGCTTAAAACCAACATTACTTGGTTTGCTTGCGCTTGCGTTCGCTTGATTTACACTAGACACAAGGCAAACGCAATGTCTCGATTTGCGTCAGCGCTTGCGTTCTAGTGTGAACCACATAACGGAAATGTACGAATTTAATATCCTTGCGCTTGCGTCGCAGCGCTTGCGTCTGTAAGGGCTGGTTCAAACACGAAAGCAAGTGCAGGGCGCAAGCTCAAAGCAAACAGGAATAACAGCGACGCAAGCTTAGGCACAAGCCTAAAATCAACGTTAATTAGTTTGCTTGCGTTTGCGTTCCGTTAATTCACAATAGACGCAAACATAAGCGCAAGGGAACACAACGTCTCGATTTTCTTGCGCTTGCGTTCTAGTGTGAACCACATAAGGGAATATATGAGTATGATGTCCTGGCACTTGCGTGTTTTGTGAGATAACGCGAGTTTTAAGGTCACCTAGTCATGTTGCGTGTCGTGGTGGTCAAACAAGAGAAAATCGACCAGTCATATTTTCTTTTCTCACCTTGCACATGTTCAGGTCACATCTCAGAACCCTTACGCGGAGCATTTTATCGGTAAACCACATGTGCACACTGTAGACATCAATAACTCAACCGCATTAGAGGCAGCTATCAAAGATATACTTCGACAGAAGGTATGCCTTTCACGCCTTGAAAGCTCAGTTCTATACCTAGTTCCCGGGCGGTGGGGGGGGGGGGGATATACTCCCTCCTATACTCCGCCCGAAAGGGGTAGCGATTTTGCGAATTTCACTATAAGAAAGGGTAGCGATTTTGCGAATTTTGCTATATTTAACAATTATTCCTCGAGCCCGAATGGGCTCTGAGTCAATAGCCCATGAGGGCGAAGGCCGAATGGGCTATTGACTCAAGAGCCCATGAGGGCGAGAGGAATAATTGTTTTAGTCAAATCACACTAGTAGGTCAGTTTGTAAAGCCAAAAACGTTTTCTGGTCATTTGCCATTTTCTGGCATTTAATTCCGACACTTTTGCTACTAGTAGGCTATAAGTTATAGCCTACTAGTAGCTCAACCAATCAGAACGCAGCATTGACGATAGACCACCAGTGTGATTTGACTAAAAAAGAATAGCAAATCACTAGATTCTGTTTAACAAAAGTTAGGGTTGCTGTTGCACTATAGAAAAGGGTTTCAATATTGCGCTACGTTTTGGTGCTTTTAACACGTATTAAGACATAAATTTTCGCAAGAATTATAACAAAGGGGTCCCTTTTTCTCAATTCAGTATATTAATGGGTAACTTTTTCCTAATTTTACTATATAAAAGGGTAAGGGGTCACAGTCTGGGCGGAGCATTCCCGTACAAAATATGAAGATATGACTTTCATCTTCACTCTTCGCAGTGAAGATAAAGCACACATAGTCTACCAGTTTTCAGATTTTCTAAAATAATGTCGATTTAACAAATGTCCTCTGATTTTCCGTGGTATGTCCTCTTATATACCACGGAATGATGTAATAAAGTGTTCAAAATGTTGTGGACTCACGAGGCGCAGCCGAGTGGGTCCGCAATACATTTTGACCACTTTATTACGTCATTCCGTGGTATATAAGAGGACATACCACCGAAAAACAGAGGACATTTGTTTTATATCACAACAAAAAGGCAAAAATAAATACAAAACAGCACGCGCGCTCGGCCAAACGGTGTTTTCGTTGGTTCTTTTTAGCGCGCGCGCTGATGATGGCGCGTTTCGTGGTGTATATACTTTTATGTACCAAACGGCTGAGAGCCAAATAGAATTCGAGAAACGCGCGTGTTGTGGTATAATTGGTATTTCACTGATGTTATAATAAACAAAACATTAGATTACATGACTGCTTGGAGATACGAATTTTATCTTCTCATTTATCCCACTCGTTCGCTGCGCTCACTCGAAAATAAAATTTGTATCTCCGCGCGACCATTTAATATCTTCTATAATATTCCAGGTAAAGCCATATCTACCATTCGAATGGACGCCTGAAGGAATGTTAGAAAGGGTCAATGCCTTTGTAGAAAACATGGTAAGCGAGTAGAAAGTTCCTTTTTATGGTCGACAGATCTTATTAGGTTTTTGTCTTGTCATTTTTCTATTTTGATTTCTTCGTTTGCTTTAAAGGATTACTGCAATTCTGACGCTAAACCTTGGCCACCTCGTGATCAAATGCAAGTTCGGACAGGACAAGCCGGCCAGTCGTGTAAAGATGTCTGCTTTCGACACGGTAAGCGTATTGTCGTTACTATAGATACATGTCAGAGAAACAACTATTCAACGGGCCAAGTGAGGGGGTGTGCTTGCCGTCATGCTGTTTGCTTGTTCTCTCCCTGAATCCCTCTATGCCTAACAACGAAAAGAGCTGAGTTCAGCTGACTCTATAGAGCTATTCCTTTCATGGCAGGTCTTCTGTGTGAGCCATCGTATTTCGTGGCCATCAATACCGTAGACAAAATACAAGGGTAAGTAAAACTGAACGTGCTGCGCGTATTTAACTACTGTGTATTTAACTACCGTAGCCACAAACTGAATAGGAAGGGGCATCGCAGGCACCAATTTCGTTGGAAAATACTATTCCCACCGCGGCTTTTCGTGGCGCCTTTGTGCCACAGAAAACCCACCATCTAGCATCAAACCACCTGGCATCAAACGCCACTGAGAACCAGAATAAGGGACTATTGATTGTTTTAAGCGTGGCAAATGGTGGGGCTGGTGGGATCATCATTCATTGAATGAGTTAGCTCAAAAGACTTTCTGACTTATAAGGCTGTTTTATAAAGCTGTTTTATTAAAACTTGTCGGCCTTGTGCTGAGCGATGCCGAGCGCTCAAGCCTACGTTGCTCATCTTCAAAGGCCCTATGGGTAGAAACAAAATATCCTATTTGAATGATACACTTGTCTGGCCGTTACATTAAATGTCAGCCAATAAGAGCCCTGTTCTTGATTTCAGCCTTGACGTGAAATGCAAAAAAGTAGATCGTAGAGCAGTCCTTCAAGCACCATATTATACCGCTGACCAGACGTGTGTACTGCAGACGCACCCGCTTCTCTTCAGTTGTGTGTACTCGGAGGCACAGAGCATGCGCGTCTGCCCGTGCCGCGACTATCAGCCTCAGCAGGTCGCCTTGTGCAAGAAATGTTCATGATGACCTGATATCAAATACCTCGACTTCCTCGAGGTCCCTCGAGGGTGGGGTTGTCAATCATGGGATGAGTGGACATGTGGTTGTGAATCGTGGGTTATAGCACGTGGATGAGTGTGTGGTGGTTCGCTGTTGTCGGTTGGCCCGATTGTGTGTCGACTGCTCGTTATCAAGGGGCCACGTGCACCATGCCCTGAAGTTAAACAAATGGGGCGCACAGCGCACATTAAGACGAAACGGTCCATCAGAATAGGAAACGAAGGGGACAATGTTAGAATGGGCCGGGCACATTAAATACGATATAAATTCTAATTCGAGCATAGAAATATGCGCATTTTTATAATATAATGAACCTTTATATTGCGACTGTGACGTCATTTTATCATATAAGGTTAAAATTGAGTGCAGATATTAAGTATTATATAATAAGAGATTATTGGATGAGGTTTTTGTGATTCCCAGAATAAACAATGTCGAGACAGGTGGAATCAGGCGAGGCCGTAAGGCCGACGAGACATTGACGAGACATTGTTTATTCTGGAAATCACAAAAACCGAATTCAATAATTGTTTTATTATACATTGATTCAGTAAAAATACTTGTTTTTCTGTCAATCAATTTCTTTTACAAAAGCGCCTTGTTAAATAGGGAAAACATTCAAGTGCTCTAGTCCTATGATGCATTGCGCGCGTAGACTCAAGAATCAGCCAGCTGATTCTTCAAGAATCAGCATGCTGATTCTTGGAGACCCTCAAAGTGCGTGATTCCCAAAGTAAAGCGCGCGTTTTTAGCCAATCAGAATCGAGATAGCGAGGACAATGTATAATAATGAAAGATATCTGTTGCCATTTTGGACGGCCATCCTGAAATGCGCACGAAATATAAAGAAATATAAATATTCCAAGAAATATAAATATTCCAAGAAATATAAATATATCAAAGAAATATAAATATTCAACGAAACACACCTTGATTTTTTCGTGAACGCTAGCGCTATCGTACGTTTTCATACCATGCGTGCGTAAGGCGTATATTTAATACAGTGGCACCTCTATTAAGCCGCCACCCCCGGGACTGAGCCAAATGGACGCTCAATATGGAGGTAGTACAAAAAAGTCATTCACTGTTGCACGGTAATTTCCACTGAAACTACTGTAAAAATGCTTCTCAAAGAACCGCCGCCGGGTGTTTGAGTTGCATTAGCGGCTTGTAAACTTGTCACAACAAAGATTAAAGAAGACTTTCCTGTTGTTATTCAATTTTCACAACATTTTCTCTCACCAAAATGGTATTTTCAGTCATAGGATAATAGCATTTGGGGCCGGAAAATAGTGGCCGTGGCTGCTGAATAGAGGTGACAAATATTTTGGGACTTTGAAAAGTGGCCGCTTAATAGAGGTTGGCCGCTCAATAGGTGGCACGCCCGCAAATGTAATAATTACCCGCAAATGTAATAAGGTTTTACCCGCAAATGTAATAAGGTTTTACCCGCACATCGTTTTTCCAATTTTGTAACTGTCCAATATTTAGATTCACTACATGTATAGCTGTATTTTGCGCGCTGGCCTGTAATTCAGCTGATTTGCTGCAAGGGGTCTGAATAAACAAGACTATCTATCTGTCTATCTATCTACATGTAATAAACCCGCAATTGTTGCGGTGAAGACCGCATAGTAATCGCGTCCCGTGGATCTAGCTAGTAGGTCCCCTGGGTTTGGATGCCAGCTTGAATCAGAGATTTTGGACTGACTGACGGATAGACTGACTGATATGACTATGTAATTCTTTCTCGATTTCATGTCAATAACTCGAACGCGGATATCTCAAGAACACAACACTCTCGGGTCACCAAACTGGGGCAAAGTTGTCTACAAGTCAAGTGACATCGTCAAGGAAGGTGTAGTCACAAGATCAAGATCATTTGTTATTGCAAATGTGGCGCAATGTTATTACAAATGTGGCACAATGTTATTACAAATGTGGCACAATGTTATTACAAATGTGGCACAATGTTATTACAAATGTGGCACAATGTTATCACAAATGTGGCACAATGTTATTAACAAATGTGGCGCAATGTTATTGCAAATGTGGCGCAATGTTATTACAAATGTGGCACAATGTTATTACAAATGTGGCACAATGTTATTACAAATGTGGCACAATGTTATTATTATAAATGTGGCACAATGTTATTACAAATGTGGCGCAATGTTATTACAAATGTGGCACAATGTTATTATTATAAATGTGGCACAATGTTATTACAAATGTGACATAATGTTATTACAAATGTGGCACAATGTTATTGCAAATGTGGCCTCGACAAACTGCAGCTCCTTAAATTTTCTCCCACCCAATAAGGGGCGGTTTCATTAACAACGTTTTTTGAGAAACATACTCAAACGTTTTGTATTTTTGAAAAAAAAATTAGCCTGAAACAAAATGTGTAGCCAGATTTGCGGGTTTACCCCCGTGTAAGAACCATTCCCAGAGGACATCATTGTTGTGTTCAGTTATTTCATTGTGATTCGTTCTAGTAAACAAAAGAGGCTTTGTGACGCAACTCATGAACAATACACATAGTCCGGTCAAATTAGCCCGAAAAAACCCCGAGCCTGGAAAAAATTGCAACATGGGAAATTTTTGGTACTAATTTTTGGTACTAACATATCCAAATTTCGTAGAAATCCGACCGGGGGAAGTTGGTTAAATTTTTGGTTTTACCGGCGACTTCAAGGGCGCCTTTTGTTTTCGGCGGCACTTGGACACTGAAAACACAGAAACTGGGAGAATGTTTATAGACTGTACAGATGAAACCGGGGAAGATTTAATAAGGTTTTTCGGTTGAAAAAAATAATTTCTGAGCGATGAGTTACGGCTGCGATGAGTTTATTATTTTATTTCTTTTAGCGTATAATATTCGAACTTTAGTGTATCACCACGCGGGAAATACAAGGATCATATGGGTTTTGTCAAAACTCAGGATTATTTTGTTATTATTTTGCAGAGTTGGTTATTAACAAACAAATTCACATCTATGCAATCACATTCTGCAGTAGAAAGAAATTGCTCGATATCTCGTTCAATATCACACCGAGTTACGGCTCTACAGTCCATAGCCCTCCCTTCCAATTGTTCGCTTTATTGTCTAAGTGCCACCGAAAACAACGGGCTTTCCTTCGTGGAGACGGAAAACCCCGAATTTAACCAACTTCCCCCTAACGGATTTTCACAAAATTTGGACACGTATTTCTCACATATGTTCCTGAGAATTTGCTGTATAAAAATCCCATGTTGCAATTTTTTCCAGGTTAAACGCTAAATTGACCGCACTAACAGTCCGTGTAGCCATATTTGCAGAGATCGTGGTCAAATAAATATGCAAATTAACTTAGACAGAGCTCTCGAAATTTAAGAACTCTGAAGTCAATTTAAGAGCACTGAAGTTCATTTTAAGAACACCGAAATCCAATGTCCCTTCTCGGCTTTCGTAAATTTCCCAACTACAACCTGTTCGTCGCTAACTGACCCAAAGCTATTCGATACAAAAGTTGGGGGCAAAGGCGATTTTTTCTGAATTTGGTTTGGAGGTGACGTGAGAGATAGAGACTTGAACTATACATTTCTATTTTTAAATCACCGGTTCAGCCCTTGGTACCATGATCTACGAGCTATGCATTCATAGTTTAATTTGCTAGTGAATGATTTGAGCAAATTTAAAACTAAATGCCTCAGCAAATGACCGACTCCGAATGGACAACAATGCAGTTTAAAAAGATTAATGAAGCAAATTAACTCACCTTTTCGCTTTTATATGTTTGTAGTTTTCGTCGATGTCAACCAACAATCTCTCAATGGTGCCGTTATAACATAACAATGACCGCCATGTTTGCTACGAAGGACTTCTTCTCTGGTCATACTGAGAAAGACGAGAAGCGTATTTTTCGACCATGTAGCCGCTATTTGAAGCATCCTAAGCATCGACCGGCCTTTTAAGGAGGCTGCCTACAATTTTTCCTGCTCTCCACCACCAAACTTTGTTTGCCTGCTGTTCAGGCTCAAAAACCTGTACTGGTCTGAACTTTCACATGGTTACCCTGGAGGGTTTGAACTTTGTTGTAGTGTGCATTTTGTTGTGATCGATGTTGCTATAGCAACGTTATAACCACACCCTTGTTTATAATACGCAGTCATCAGACGCGTTGCGCGACCTAAACTTTTAAAATGACACCCCTCACACTAATCCCTAGCTAGCATAGTAGCATAGTAGTAGCTAGCATTAATCACAGCAAGTTTGGAGAGAACCCGTGGGGGGGGACTCCCATATTTTTTGGGCGGGGGTGCTCGTCGTACCTTTTAGGGTTTAAAATCAGGCCTCTGGTACCTCTTAGGGGTAAAATTCGAAAACTTGCAAATTTTTTTCAATTAGGTACCTGCTAGAGGTCCGTTCTAGCAAATCACACTTGTGGGTAGCCTGAATTTCAGACGTATTTTCCCTCGTAAAAAAATGAGAGAAAATTACGAGGGAAAAATACGTCTTTTTGATACCTTTTAGGGGTCAAAATCAACTAAGAGACGCCATGTTTGGTACCTTTTAGGGGTAAAATCGGAAGTTCCCGACGAGCACCACCGCCCCAAAAATATGGGAGTCCCCCCCCCCCCCAGGGGAGAGAATTCATTGGGCGGTTTTATGTTATTCGAACGGACTTTTTCAGCCTCCAAAATTGCAAAGCTATTTATGCCGCAAATATTTCCTTGAAAAAGAATGGCTAATATCTGCGGAATTAAGAAATCCTTGCCGCCCGAAAAATCTGCAAACCCAAGGCAATGTACCAGCCAAATTTCACTTCTTAGAATGTTTCCGATTTTGTTTGGCACGTGTTCAAGGAAACTGCAAAATTTGAGAAATTATATTATAAATCTTCCGTTTGTTATAAAACTTACACTTTTCGCCTCTGACACAAATCTCATATGTAAAAGTTTTTGATACTTCCGTAAATTATTCTTGAATATATACCAAAGATAACCTCCAAGTCTTGAGTTCATTGAAGTATTTTAAGGCACCGAGAAAAAATGCTAAACTTCACTACTCTTTCGGTTTGCTCGAGCCGGTTTTTGTCATTGTATTTTGTTTTCACCTGTTGTAGCTTTCACGTGGTTTTCCCTGTAATCAGTGAAGCGAACTCCATTCCAGCGTGTTGTAGTTTTCATGGCTCAACATTCATACTCTCAAAGCGAGTGTAGGTTTTGGTCGAGGGTCGAGTGTCGAGGGTAAGACGTCGAGGGTAAAATGTCGAGGTCTCAATTTTTTTCTGCAAATAAATGAAATAATTTTTCCCGTGATACATGTTGAAATATTTTTTAAAGAATGCAAATTTTGGTTTTCCTGACTGAGACGTGGATAGACTCCGACACAGTTGTGCTGAGAATTTTCCCACCTTTTTCGACCTTCGCGGAGCGGGATAAAACAAAAGGTTTGCCGAAAACTCCAGGCGTAAATTTCGGGCAATGTTTTTCAAAATCAAATTCCCTAAAACTGTGCGTGGCAGATTTTGTTGTGCTTTTTCCCCAGGAGTTCTCAGAAAGGTTTCCTCGACAGAGCGTGTAAGCTCGCGGATCTTGCTCAAACAGGAGAACACAAATGAGAACAACAATAAAATATTTTGGTCTGAGATAATATCAAACCAAAGGAAGTCCACTCTACGTTCATCGAACTGGTGTTTTTCAAAGATTTTGAACACGGCGTTCTTCAACTGGCAATGAACTGGAGTGTTGGTGTCCCATTGCGATATGCTGCCAGCGCAGAAAAAGCAATCGCCGACGTGATTTTATACTCAGCACTTACTAGTTTTGCTTCCATGCTACTCATTATACTACAACTAACTTTAGGAGACTCAGGGATAGGTAGCACAATAAAACGAGGCGAAATGTCGAATATCATTTGCGATCTTTCACGAAGGAGTCTAGTGAAGTGAGCGGGGTTGTGAAAATGGCGCGGAAATCTTGGTTTTCCCGAAGATTGAATAAAAGCATCTACATCTACTTTATTGACTGGATAAAACCATCCGGTATCACATCAGTATAAATAAAAAATATACAAATCTATCTAGGTAATATATAATACATGGAATAAATCTATAAATAATAATTTAAAATACATTCTCTAAAACCAGTGGCCATTGTCAATTAAATATTTTCGAAGCTCTCCTTTAAATCGGCCCTTATCCTCTATATCAGTAATCGAGCCTGGCAGTGTGTTCCAAAACCTAGTACACCATGGAAAAAAACTATTCGCATGTTGATTGCATTTTGAATGTGCTCTATGGAAGCGCTTGGAGTTGCCATTCCTTGAAGGCCGGTCCATTGGAACCAAGAAGGGCTCTCTCTCAATGTCCACAGTTCCATAAACAACCTGGTGGAACATGGACAATCGAGAGAGAGTCCGTCTGCCCTCAAGGGATGGCCACTCCAGCTCCCTCAACATGTTTGTTACAACCCCTGGTTCCCTCAAATAATTATTATGGCAAACTCTGGCTGCACTCCGCTGCACCATATCAAGGCGGTGTTTATCCTTTTGGAGATGCGGGTACCAGGCAGAGTTTGCATATTCCAGCCTCGGTCTAACTAGACTGCAATAAAGTTTGGACTTGCAGTCTACCGAGGCTGTTCTGAAATTTCGTCTAATAACCCCAAGGGTCTGGTTTGCACTAGATGTAATTTGTGCAATATGCTTATCCCATTTTAGATCCCCTGAGAGTAGTACTCCTAGATAGGAGTGATGGTGAACCCTCTCCAAAATCTGGTTATTCAGTGTATAGGGAAAGCCTGGAATGTTTGCTCTGCTTGTGGAAAAGCACATAGTGTGACATTTGTTCACATTGAAGGCCATTTGCCAATCCCTCTCCCATCTACTTAAAGCATCTAGATCACTTTGTAAAGTCAGGCTATCATTTGGGCATTCAATGGTGCGGTATAAAAGGCAGTCATCTGCAAAAAGCCTGATAGTTGACGAGATATTTAGAGGGAGATCATTTACAAAAAGCAGGAACAGAAGTGGTCCTAAAACTGTTCCTTGAGGTACACCAGAGGTGACAGAGCATTGACCGGATGTTGCACCCTCAAGTGTGACACGCTGAGTGAGAAAATCTTCGGCATCCAGGCCAACAAGCTACCCCTGATACCATAATAGCTTACTTGTAAAGTAGCCGTTTATGAGGTACTCGGTCAAAGGCTTTTGAGAAATCTAAGATAAACATCGACCCGTTTCCCTTGATTTACAGCACTTACTAAAGCAAAACATTAATATATTTTCTTGCCCAAAATACTCAGACTCGGCAAGTTTGCTTCGAATTTTGCTGTTTAACTTTAGAGATTTCCTCGGTTAAACAGAAGATTTTGCTTCCCTTCACGTGCAGTCTATAATTAGCGAAGCAAAAGGTTTGATTGACAAATGTCTGCGATAAGAAAACTTGTAGCGGCAAGTCTGAAGAAGCACCTGCAAGGACGCTTTTACCAACATGCGGGCATGTGAGCGAATAAAGCGGGAAAACCGAGAATTTGCATTTAAAAAAGAATTAGACCCTGAGAAAAAGAAAAAAAATGGACCCTCGACATTTTACGCTCGACCCTCGACATTTTACCCTCGACGTCTTACCCTCGGCACTCGACCCTCGACCAAAACCTACACTCTCAAAGCGAAGCGAATAACAATCCAACAACATTTATTATGAACGTTATTAAACTTGATAATGTACGGTGGCCCTGAAGGGCCATCTCTTTTATTTTGTAAATCCTCATACTTTTTCTCAAACTCGTTTATTCCCAAGGTTGACTTTTTTCAAACTTCACGGCCTTTTTTTTTCAGAAACTTCGACTTTTTTTCATAACTTCGACTTTTTTTCACAACTTCGACTTTTTTTCACCAACTTCAACTTTTTTTCACCTGCAACTTCAACTTTTTTTCACAAACGTCAACTTTTTCTTACAAACTTCGACTTTTTTTTCACAAACTTCAACTTTTTTTTTACAAACTTAATTTTTTTTAGCGGAGCACCTTAGCGGCCTAAGGCCGCAGAGCGGAGCACCATACGTATCGCAGGAAGAATACAATAGCTAAAAGTAGAACTTCGGTATACGATCGACTTCATTTTTCATGGCCCGTGGTCTTCGATGACGTCATACCACGTGACCATTCAGTTGCACCCCCCTTGCCACTAGCAAAACTTCCCCCTCCCTCCCACCCAAGTTTGGTTGTCTGAGCTTCATTCCTTCCTGAGATTTGATTAATAAACGGAGAAGGGTCTTCAGTTTTAACCTGTGTTATGGGCGCGCAGACAGACGGCAGACACTGACGAAGTCGATCCAATACCGGAGTTCTACTTTGAGCTATTGTATGTATTCTTCCTGCGATACCTATGGTGTTCCGCCCTGCTAAGGAGCTAAGGAGCTCCTCTAAAAAAAGTTGAAGTTTGCCGAAAAAAAGTCGAAGTTTGTGAAAAAAGTCGATGTTTGTAAAAAAAAAGTTGAAGTTTGTAAAAAAAGTTAAAGTTTATGAAAAATTAAAGTCGAAGTTTGTGAAAAAAGTCGAAGTTTGAAAAAAGTCAACCTTGGAATAAACAGAGTTTGAGAAAAAGTATGAGGATTTACAAAAAAAGAGGATGGCCCTTAAGGGCCACCGTAATACGCCACCGTAATAATGCTGAGCTTTCTAACTCTTTGTCTTTAACCTCCCGCCACTGCCTGGCTGACAACCACTCGCTCTCCAATTTATCAGTTCTTTTGCCTTCCTCTTTTTCGATTTTCTCGGAATTAAATACATGATAGAAAATCTCTAATACGCTTTGCCGCTTCCCTAGCAAGCGTGACAGCAAACTGCGCGGAGAAATCATTGAGCCATAGACGCAATGTTTGATTCCCATGCTGGAATGTAGTTGGCTGGGAAACCGACGTCAAAGCTACGACAGGTGAAAACAAAGTACAATTACAAAAACCGGCTCGAGCAAACCGAAAGAGTAGTGAAGTTTAGCATTTTTTTCTCGGTGCCTTAAAATACTTCAATGAACTCAAGACTTGGAGGTTATCTTTGGTGTATATTCAAGAATAATTTACGGAAGTATCAAAAACTTTTACATATGAGATTTGTGTCAGAGGCGAAAAGTGTAAGTTTTATAACAAACGGAAGATTTATAATATAATTTCTCAAATTTTGCAGTTTCCTTGAACACATGCCAAACAAAATCGGAAGCATTCTAAGAAGTGAAAATTGGCTGGTACATTGCCTTGGGTTTGTAGATTATTCGGGCGGCAAGGATTTCTTTATTCCGCAGATATTAGCCATTATTTTTCAAGGAAATACTTTGCGGCATAATTAACTTTGACATTTTGGAGGCCGAAAAAGTCCGTTCGAGTAACATAAAATCGGCCCAATGAATTCTCTCCAAACTTGCTGTGATTAATGTTAGCTACTCAGGGATTAGTGCGAGGGGTGTCATTTTAAAAGTTTAGGTCGCGCAACGCGTCTGATGGCTGCTAATTATAAACAAGGGTGTGGTTATAACGTTGCTATAGCAACTCCGATCACAACAAAATGCACACTACAATAAAGTTCAAACCCTCCAGGGTAACCATGTGAATTTTCAGACTGGTACAGGTTTTTGAGCCTGAACAGCAGGCATACAAAGATTGGGTGTTGAGGGCAGAAAAAATTGTAGGCAGCCTCCTTAAATGACAATAGGATAATGTCGAGGAATATTTTAAGCATCTTCAGCAACATTTACGCAGAAATAATCCAGAGAAATCGATGGAACAAACCGAGACGTAATATTTCAAATCCGACAATGAGGACTGGACCGTATTTCAAGTCCGCAGCAATTAGTTCCAGTCCGAGGCGAAGCCGAGGCGAAGCCGAGGACTGGAACTAATTGCTGCGGACTTGAAATACGGTCCAGTCCGAATTGGAGGATTTGAAATGAGTTCACATACTCATTAATTATTCACGAGGATAACAGCCAATTGCAAGAGCGAAAATTGGGTCACGTGATGATACTGGAAACACGGTCCAGTACAATCTAAAAGCCGGGGAGGGTATTGAAATCAGCAGGGAAGAGCTGGGGCTTAATTAATTCTTTTCCAGTTACTCAGGGACGCCTATTCCCTGAACTGATTTAATTTTGTTCCAGTTCCTTTGGGATGTCCCTTAGGTACTGGAACAAAATTAAATCAGTTCAGGGAAAAGGTGTCCCTGAAGAACTGGAAAAGAATCAATCTCTGTAAGTGAAAAAGTTCAACACAACAAACAACACATAGACTTTATTTGATGCGTTTTGCATCCGAAGTACAGGATATTATAAAGACAGCGTACTGTACATTTTACAAATTGATAAATGGTCACATTGAAATAATTCCCACTAATGTCAATTGGCCAATCGGCCGCGTAATTCCAATTGCGAGCAGATGAATTTTCAGGCACGCTATACTCGTTTAGTAACTAATCTATTTCATCTAATGTATCAGTCAATTCCAGCGGTGACCATCCCCCCCCCCCCCCCCCGGACACCGTGGGGCATTTGCACACCAGTGCCTTCCCTGGGGTGGGGAATTTTGAAAATTTTGCTGGCCCCGGGGTCGGGAATTGTTTTTCCCCGGGGGAGGGGGGTGGGGAATTTTGGTTTTCTCATCTCAAGCGCGTCGGGTTTTGCGAACTACAACCCAGTTACAGAAAATAACGCCACATAAAATATAATGCAGAGCATGGCCCGTAAACACCACGTTTGGAGACTGACACATTTGCACATTTCACAGTTAACGCCGTCTTCTATAGAGAAGAAACAGATTTCGCAATTTCGTCTCAGTGGAAAAACATAAAAATGAATTGACACTATAAACAGAGTTCCAATTCCGCAAAAAGTCAATTAACATAACTGCGAAATAGTTGCTCTGCAAATAGAATAAAGGTAAATTTCGCATTGAGAGATGCAGCTAAATGGCTACAACCGCGAATGGCCTAGGAATGTCACTTCTTTATTGATATTTTGTCTCACTTTTAGTGAAATGAGAACTCGTTCAAAGACGAGAAAACTAAAGTACATTTAAAAAAAAACGAATTGCAAATGCTCGGACAGTATAAATGGAGTTGAAGTTTTTGTTGTGAAGCTTTGTCACGCAGAGTTACCGTCTTTTTCTCGTCCCGGGGGTGGGGCATTTTTCCGCTTTTTGTGTTCCCCGCCGTGGGGTATTCTGCATTTTTGCTAGCCCGGGGCGGGGAATTTTCAGTTTTATTTTTAGAAATGACCAAATGCCCGGGGGGGGCATGGTCACCGCTGGAATTGACTGATACATAACCTCAAAACAGGCAAAACTGCCTCATTGCCAACATCAAGAACACGTCTCAAACCTGCAAAACTAATAAAAAAATACGCATATCAGTGAAAAGAATAAGCTTCTATTTTCCACCCACCGACGCATTTCTATCGAACCGGTCAGAGTCCGAACCCGGTTTCTCAATAAACACCTGCTCTTAATACATTTCATGCCTGCGCCACTCTCGTTCTCCTTTAGGGTTACAAAATTCGGTAGTTTGATTTATAATATATTACATTTGAAATCTTACCTCATGCTTTTTCTTGTCCAACATATTGACAGCTATTCGAGTCTTTCTTTCCAAATCTGGTACAAACTTTTAGCTGGGTATCTTTCACCTATGAAAGATATACATAGCAAACAATTTAACTAAAATTTCGTAAGTTTACGTTGTGTTACCAATATTGCACAATTCTAAGCAGAAAAAATAATTACAGGTTTACCTTTCTTATTGGTCACCGTCTGCACAAACTTTCAGAATCCAAAAGTCAAGGGACTGCACCGACATTTTCTCCCAGTTATTCTTATCGAGGCCATGGTGCGAATCAAGTGAAGTCGATCGCGACCCAGCGCTAAATGGAAATTCAGACTTCAACACGAATACACCTCAAGTCCCAAGTGATTCGATGCAAGCGTAGTTTTTTTTTATAAACTCCGCTCTAAAGTGTAAACAGAACAAAGGGCTATGTAATTAGTTAACTGTGATTTGCGGGCTTAATCCAACTGCTTATCACTGATGAAAGTCGGATTATTTCGGTTTTCAAATAACACACGGGTATATGCAAACCACTTCGCTCTTGTTCTCTTTGTTGTATCACAACAACCGACAGCAAGACAAAGAAGTTGATTCTACTTCAAGTCTTTCTCTTTCAATTTTGCCTCCCAAATAATTAATGATCATGTGAAGTAACGCTCCACTCCGACGAGTGGAATGACCAGTGGGCTTACTAGCGCATGCGCAGAACTTGTTCTCCACCTGCTCGACAGCGGTAGCGTGACAATGTGGCTGAAGTTCCGGCCTCATTTCTAGTATTCAAAACATGACTGGACACCATGTTTTGGATGTGCTCTCCATCCAAGAGATCCAGAATTTATTTTAGATTTCTCTTTCTAGGGTTGTGTGCTATTTCGGTGGTTTCATTTCTCGTATTTTCTACGAACTTGGAGGTCATCGCCCAAGCACAGCAGCAAAGAGTTTCAGCAATCGAGGGTCTCGGTGATACTAGAACAACAGGCAAGTATTCCCAAGTATTTAAGGCAAATATCATGTCGTTGAGGAATATGTCTAACGTGGAATCAGGCTGAATTTTGAAGAAGGGTTTGTTTTGCCCTGTATTTACTTAACAGATTCGGATGCACTTTGGGGCGCACATTTTCATTGCTTTTATACGCTGTTTATATTTCGATTGTCCAGATTGTCAGGAGTGATTCGGAGCCCCTTTCATCACGACACTTCCGGGATATTAACAGTTAACAATATACATAAACCTGCAATTCCTGTGTTGTTTAGAAAAAAGACACGCAGAATGATTATTAAAATACTAGTTTATCAAGCGGCAAAAATAAGAATTATTCGAGGAGAATTGTCATTTGTCTAGAAAAAAGATAAAACAACCTAGTCCACGCATGTTTTCTGAGTTTGGTTTTCATTTTATAGTCCAAAATTGTAGCCTAGCGCACGTTACACTTTCAGTATTTGATGATTTCCCTTCAAATTGCACACCACTCAAGCAATATATAATTACCATAGATACGATTGAAACTAGGGAAGAAATACCTGCTTTAACCCCCTGCTTTAACTGACTTCCCCTGTAAAAAAAATGACATTCGAGCTCCACAAAAGCTCTGAAGTTTTCAGAGCTTTTGTGGAGCGAAGACGTGTTTTCAGTCAGTTCGCAATGGATGTTTTCTCAAGACAATAATCAAAAATATTTAAGAAAACATACCCATGCGTAGTTATTGCTAGCGTGACACCGTGTGAAAATACTAAAAATATGCTTTCAGTTTTCCCAAGTGAGTATCTTTATATTTTTGTATCAGAATCTAAGGTTTGATTGACGGAAGCCAAAACGCAGTTTCGCGTTCGGAAATGTCAAGTGGGAGTTCGCAGAATTGTGAAAATCGCAGTAATCAACCATTCGTTTTTTTTTTTTTTCTTACATATCCACTGGTTGATCGGGTCCTTTGTTTGATCCGGCTTCTCTAGCGAGTGCTACTTTTGGTAGCGAGCGCGCAATGCATCTTGGGAATGGTTCAGTTTAAGCTCGCTCCCAGTCGCTCCACTAGAACGCGCCTGTGTACGAGGCAGTCCGGCTTCAGTATTACTTGTACGCGGTTTTGCAAATACTAGGGAGTTTAAGATGCCACAACGGCAAAGACGACGTCTTACTAAAATTCGTCTACTGTCCTTGCATTTCTCAATATTCATCAATCGTTTCCAATTTTCCTTTGCATTTTAACCTTGATAACAGCAAATTCGCATCCATTCTCAATCATATCAAACAAAAAATATATCGAAATCGTCACTCCACGTTCCCGCTCTCACCAGAGCGTAAAACATGGCATTCACGTCTCAGTTCAGAAGAAAACGGTTGAAATGCATTTGACTTTATAGATTTGCACGTGCAAGCATTGTACTCTGCAATCAAGTGTACTGTTCTTTGACGTTGTCGTTCTCGTTGCCGTTGTCCCATCTTAAAGTCCCTACTTTACCACTTTACCGGTTGGCATTTAAAAAATCCCGGATCGCGGATTTTATCCCCTAACAAAACGGCGGTCATACCTGCATACCACCCACACATCCAAATATAGGGAGTACCCCACCCACCTCCCCTGTGACCATCCCAATAACTTCCTTGACATATATATACTTCTTTCGTTGTATTTCACAGATATTTTGTACTCAAGATTAGAAAAAGTTTTACAACGCTTAGGAAAAGTTGAGAAGGTTGTTGCTAAGCTGAGCGCTTTACAGCCACAGCCTGTGAAGGCAAGAAGAAGTAAGTTTTTATTTTCTGATGTATTCTGTTTGTTTTGTCACTCGAGTGTTTTTACATTCTCGTACCCAGAGCTTCCCGGCTCGTCTGCTCGGAGAGAAGGCTCTTGGGCTAATTCATTCTCGTACCCAGAGCTCCCCGGCTCGTAAGCTCGCAGGGGAGGCTCTGGTGACTGCCATGGACGCATGCGCGAGATTTAATACAGAGCCGCTGAGAGAAAAACCTTTCAGCGCATGCTCCAACACTCAAAATCAGCCAATCAGCAACATTCTCGTACCCAGGGCTCCCCGGCTCGTCACCTCGCGGGGAAGGCTCTGGTGACATCCACCGACGCATGCGTAAAAGAAAATGGTGGTTTTATGCCTCACAATTACTTTTAGAGCGTTCATGTCGAAGGCATAGGTTGACAAGACGACTAGGAAACGAATGCCAATGTTATTTTGACAGATACGTTTTTATAAAGCGACATTAAGCTACTTTTATGTACGCATGCGCGCCATTTCAGCCAATCAGCGAAGACCCTCAAATGGATGTCACCAGAGCCTCCCCTGTGAGGTGAGAACGAGCCGGGGAGCTCTGGGTACGAGAATGGATCAGCAACGGCCCTCAAATGGATGTCCCCAGAGCCTCCCCTGCGAGCAGACGAGCCGGGAGCTCTGGGTTCGAGAATGGGCTGATTTTGAGCGTTGGAACATGTGCTGAAAGGTCTTTCTCTCAACGGCTCTGTATCAAATCTCACGCATGCGTCAGTGGCTCTCACCAGAGCCTCTCCCACGAGCTTACGAGCCGGGGAGCTTTGGGTTCGAGAATGGTGTTTTTACAGTTTTCGTCGCCAGGGCTTGAAATTGCACTCGCCAATGCGATAGCAGTTGCCAAAACTAGATTTTCATGTCCACTCACTATTTGGCATCTATAACGAATTACCCTCAATGGCAAAAATGCGCATCGACATATTTTAGTAGTCGGATGCTACTCGGTAGTTCGGTGCACGATGGTCGGCTCACTCGGTAGATCGGGTGTTCGTCTTTGTTCATAGAGATCATCGCAAGCGTTTGTTAAGACATCAGTTCCGAACGGTTTATATGATGGCATATCTTTTGTTTTATCCAGATGACGGTTTGAAGGCCGGAAAAAGAAAATGTCCAATTCCCAGTGACTGGAGATACCCGTTTTGTGAAGATAAAGTAGAGGTGAGTGCATGTGTTGTTTTAGAAAAGTGTTGGAGGCCGGCTTTGCACACTTGCAGCTCGTAAGCTGAATTGTGCAGGTCACAACGGCGCCACTGGCAGCCAAGCGGTCATAAGCACAGACACTGGGGGTGGTCACTGCCAGAGGGTTTATTACGTCCTCAGTGGTTCTTTAACGTCCCCCTGAACTGGGTAGGGTAGTAGTAGGCGAGACGGGACCTGGGTTTATTGTCTCATCCGAAAGACGTGAAACACAGTAGAACAAAGTTCACCTCACAATATGAACCAGTTTCGACCACGACCCGAACAGAAAGGAATTTCCCTGTGCCCGGGTCTTGGAGGCGACACAGCGGTGAGGCCAATGTCCCAATGCCGTAGCGCCGAGCCAATGACCGTGCTTCCCTGTCGGGAATGGAGTCAGAATGGAGTCTCATCCAGTGATGTTTAATGTTTCTCTTTCTGTAGTGGATCCGGCGACTTTGGCAAAGTAACACAAAATGTTATGTGGACACGCACGGTGTGGACCCAGTAGACGACTGTACAATACTACGCTTTCTAAGTGAGGTAAATTAGCCAAATAGATATCAACCCTAAACTCAGTGATTGTATTTAGGATCGAGCCATTTGATTTTGATGGGGCGAGTCGTTTAAGTTCCGAGAAAATTATATCTCAAGCACCACAGTCCCGAAAGGAAAATATATCGAAGACTTGGAAAAATATCGTACGGGAAAATTGATCAATAATAAAACATGGAGTGCATTGGGAAAGTCGCCCTTACCCCATCAAAATCAAAATGGTCTATCCCTCAGATAGCGCAGATTAAGGTTACGGACTACCTTGGTGGTAATTTTCGTTAAAATGCCATAATTTCGCGAAAAGAAAGTCGCATCTTGACAAGTGATATCTTATTTTAAAGCTTATTTCTTCTCCTCGACTATCTATGAATAGTTTATTTTTTCAATTTGTTAAAAAAGTTTTTTTTAGGGTTTTCCTTTCCGACGCATCGGGTCAAGCTTCGAGAGGTCCACGCAACGCGGATTCACGGCGCCTTTGTTCTTTAACAACATTTTACCATGGGCTTAGATGCGTTCTAAAAAAACCGTGTTGGGGATTTGTGAAATTTTAAAAAGAGCCGATTTTAGAGCCAATTTTGTGTGTCCGTTGTACGTATTTTTATTTGAAAAGATGTGGAAAAAATTCTTTAAAAAATCATAACTTGAGATCGAATTTCCAAAATCCCCGACACGGTTTTTTAGAACACATCTTAGTCTATCAACGCTAATATGGGGTCAATGAACAAAAATAGCAAATATTCACGAGGTTTGAACTCTAAAATGTTGAACTGATGCACCCGAAAGGGAACTCCATAAAAAAATTTGTTTTGTAAAATTAAATGAAATTATATACCATAGTTTAGCCCAGGATATAAGCTTTAAAATGAGGTATCACTTGTAAAGAAACGACATTTTTCGTGAATTTATGCCATTTGAACCAAAAAGTGCCCCGAAGGTGTAGTCCGTAACCTTAAATCGCTTGACAAATAGTCCATAAGCGGCCCATAAATACAGTGGGAGCCTTAGGGGCCGACCATTTAACTCTTGAGGTGGGGGGGTGTTTTTTTTTAAAAAAATTCCTGCACGGCCGGAAAAAAATTCCTACACAGCAAAATGGTGACTAAAACCCTTCTTTCTTTTTGTAAAAAAAACATTCTTACCGCATAACAGAGGTATAAAGAAAATCTTGCTCGGACCAAATCACCCCCCCCCCCCCCCCCCACCTCAAAAGTTAAATGGTCGGCCCCTTAGTTTGAAGGAGTCCGAAACGTTTTCTCGAGTTTTGTCTATTGTCTCAATTCAATTAAGCTTCATCAGTTCAAGGTTATGAGAACCTGAAGCTGCAAGTAGTTTATTCTGCTCTGTTTTTCAGGCCGAAGCATGGTGCCCTCTACAGGCAGGAAGGGAAAGACTCGTCAAGAAAGTAACTCCAAAGAAACCAGTATGTAATTAACTTTTGTTACTCAATTAGAGAACAGGGTCCAGTTTAGGGAAGCGTTGCGTGACCGACACAAAAGACGTGCTGCGCGGGAGACTACAATGGTGGACAAAAGTCGTTGGGACACTATCGGCTTTTCGACCATTTCGGATAACATTCGCTTTTCTATAAGGGGCATTATATTTCCCCCCTCCCCCCTTCACAATCTTGGAGTCGGGGGTTTGAAGTAAGTTTTGACAGTCCCAAACAACATTGTAAAGGGAGGGGGAGGGAGGGAGAGTGGACGAGTACTGAGATTGACGAAAAATAGTTGAGAGGTCGATGTCGAAGTGTCTCCATTGTAGGTCCGGTTGCTCTTAAGTGGTATATCACTAATCCAGGAGACCATGGTGACTCGGTGGTTTTGTTCAGAACTAAACCTGGTTTAAATTTAACCCACCTTTGAACAACCCATGCCAGTACACTGTAGCGCAACTACATCCTCCTCATCCTAAATCTGCCTGTGGTCACGGTGATAGTCACTCCCAAGTAACGTGTGTTCAGAAACCTGTTCTACTCCGGCCTCGAGGACCAGAGTTTCTCTCCTGGGTGAGCAATCGGACCATGCGGTTCTATCGCATTGTGTAGCTACAAGGCTGTAACTAGAATTTTTTGTCTGGGGGGGGGGGGACCTTGGTCATCCTTTGTATTTGCCGGGGGGGAGGGCGGGGACAAGCTTCGCTCGTTCCCCCTCTGCCTCTCCGCTAGATACGGCACATGATCTATCGGTTGTCTAATATTGTTCTCTCTAGTCTCAATTTTAGTCTCTCACTCTCTCTGTTGTAGGCGAACATACAAACCGACCTCAAAGGCTTGTTATCAATACTAAAACACAGCAGCTATAAATGGATGCGAGAAAGAGCGACTCGAATGTGGCCCATGTGGATAGAGGCAGCCGAGTCCCTAAAGAAGCGAAATGCTGGAATTAAACATGGACGGACCGTGAAAAATGTACGTTAACCTTTACGTTTTAGAGATCATCGTTACACGGTTTTTGTATAACGATATCCTGAGTGTCAGGATTTTTGCTTGCAAGGATTGAGAATGAATTCTGATTGGCAACACCGGTAAAAATACGAGTCGTGATGCGTCATGCTAAATATTAATCATTACAATTTGATTTTTTCTAGCTAAAATACTACAACTTTTAATTCGTTTTTCTAGCTAAAATATTACAACTTAATTTTTTTTTCTAGATTATGCTGTTAATGGGATCTTTTATCGTTCAACCCAATTTTTTTTATTTCGCCTATCACGGGGGTCCGCTTGGCGAGATGGTGCAGTGGACGGATTTGATGGCCTCGCTTTATATTCTTGGGCACAACATCGTTCCAGTGGTCAACAAAACAGACCTGGACAGGTTGGTGGTCTCCGTTCAACATGCCACCACGCTTATTTCTTCCCAAAGAATTATAATTGCAAAACCAAGAATACGTTTCCGTCACGTGACGGGTTCTGTTCTGGTTTATCATGATTAAGAACTGCATGTCACATACATACATAACTTTATTTACCCTCGAATTTGCTAATAGAGCAGATTTCGTATGACTGTTAAAAGTGCCGCGAAAGAGTTGTACCGCGCCGCGACCGTGACCGTACCGCGACTACGCGGTTTCGTTCGGTATCTACAGCAGGCCAGGTTCCGTACCGCGCCGTGTCACGGTACTTTTCACAGTCATACGAAATCTGCTCTATATCACACTTTATTTGTTGCAGGCAAGAGAAAGTAATCCTATATCATTGTCTTTTGTTGCAGGTTATTAAACAGACCCCCCGTAGCCCGGTGTGCCAGTAAAATGGTCCATGATTTTGATCTTCTATTCGAGGACTATAATGGACACGCTTACTTGCACGGCACTGTTGGACCTAACCATTCACAATACAGGTGCGCTATGGTACTCTATGCAGATGACCTGTTTCGACTGTGCACGAAAGTGACTTTATCATCAGATATGACGATCATTTTTGAATGTTTTTTCATTCTTGCTAGCTCCCCTGCGGGCCCATACCTTTTACATTTCAAAATAAAAAGGTGTTACTTTGAAAAAAGTCCATAGGGTTGCATAGGGTGGCTGGGGGTATTGATTCACGAAAATGAGGGGAGTTTGAGGTGCCCGCGGAGAAAAATATGTGCCGCGTCACATTTCATGCTCGAGGGTCGTTAATATGCCGTTTCGCAGCTTTGGCTACGTTTTTGCTTGAAAAAAAAATGAATTACCGGCATGATGGCAAATGGATTTGCATAAGCTGTTATTGTTGAATTGAAAAGAAAAATCATAAGCGATTGATCAATAGAAATGACATGAGCGATACGTCATCCTCGTTCATGCATGCGATTGGCTTAGACGCGCCTGTCGCACTGTTTGAAATCATGAAACGCAAAACAAGAAGATATGTCTCAGAGAGGTGCATCCCGTCGATAAAATACCCTTCTTCGCTCCTCAGGTGTCGCGAGCGTATCATAGACTCGTCGATAAAATACCCTTCCTTTCCTCCTCAGGTGTCGTGAGCGTATCTTAGACTCGTCGATAAAATACCCTTCCTTTCCTCCTCAGATGTCGTGAGCGTATCATAGACTCGTCTATAAAATACCCTTCCTTTCCTCCTCAGGTGTCGTGAGCGTATCATAGACTCGTCTATAAAATACCCTTCCTTTCCTCCTCAGGTGTCGTGAGCGTATCATAGACTCGTCGATAAAATACCCTTCCTTTCCTCCTCAGATGTCGTGAGCGTATCATAGACTCGTCGATAAAATACCCTTCCTTTCCTCCTCAGGTGTCGTGAGCGTATCATAGACTCGTCGATAAAATACCCTTCCTTTCCTCCTCAGGTGTCGTGAGCGTATCTTAGACTCGTCGATAAAATACCCTTCCTTTCCTCCTCAGGTGTCGTGAGCGTATCATAGACTCGGCGATAAAATACCCTTCCTTTCCTCCTCAGGTGTCGTGAGCGTATCTTAGACTCGTCGATAAAATACCCTTCCTTTCCTCCTCAGGTGTCGTGAGCGTATCATAGACTCGTCGATAAAATACCCTTCCTTTCCTCCTCAGGTGTCGTGAGCGTATCATAGACTCGTCGATAAAATACCCTTCCTTTCCTCCTCAGGTGTCGTGAGCGTATCATAGACTCGTCGATAAAATACCCTTCCTTTCCTTCTCAGGTGTCGTGAGCGTATCATAGACTCGGCGATAAAATACCCTTCCTTTCCTCCTCAGGTGTCGTGAGCGTATCATAGACGCGTCTATAAAATACCCTTCCTTTCCTCCTCAGGTGTCGTGAGCGTATCATAGACGCGTCGATAAAATACCCTTCCTTTCCTCCTCAGGTGTCGTGAGCGTATCATAGACTCGTCTATAAAATACCCTTCCTTTCCTCCTCAGGTGTCGTGAGCGTATCATAGACGCGTCGATAAAATACCCTACCTTTCCTCCTCAGATGTCGTGAGCGTATCATAGACTCGTCGATAAAATACCCTTCCTTTCCTCCTCAGGTGTCGTGAGCGTATCTTAGACTCGTCGATAAAGTACCCTTCCTTTCCTCCTCAGGTGTCGTGAGCGTATCATAGAGTCGTCGATAAAATACCCTTCCTTTCCTCCTCAGGTGTCGTGAGCGTATCTTAGAGTCGTCGATAAAATACCCTTCCTTTCCTCCTCAGGTGTCGTGAGCGTATCTTAGACTCGTCGATAAAATACCCTTCCTTTCCTCCTCAGGTGTCGTGAGCGTATCTTAGACTCGTCGATAAAATACCCTTCCTTTCCTCCTCAGGTGTCGTGAGCGTATCATAGACGCGTCGATAAAATACCCTTCCTTTCCTCCTCAGATGTCGTGAGCGTATCATAGACTCGTCGATAAAATACCCTTCCTTTCCTCCTCAGGTGTCGTGAGCGTATCTTAGACTCGTCGATAAAATACCCTTCCTTTCCTCCTCAGGTGTCGTGAGCGTATCTTAGACTCGTCGATAAAATACCCTTCCTTTCCTCCTCAGGTGTCGTGAGCGCATCATAGACTCGTCGATAAAATACCCTTCCTTTCCTCCTCAGGTGTCGTGAGCGTATCATAGACTCGTCTATAAAATACCCTTCCTTTCCTCCTCAGGTGTCGTGAGCGTATCATAGACTCGTCTATAAAATACCCTTCCTTTCCTCCTCAGATGTCGTGAGCGTATCATAGACTCGTCGATAAAATACCCTTCCTTTCCTCCTCAGGTGTCGTGAGCGTATCATAGACTCGGCGATAAAATACCCTTCCTTTCCTCCTCAGGTGTCGTGAGCGTATCATAGACTCGTCGATAAAATCCCCTTCCTTTCCTCCTCAGGTGTCGTGAGCGTATCATAGACTCGTCTATAAAATACCCTTCCTTTCCTCCTCAGGTGTCGTGAGCGTATCATAGACTCGTCTATAAAATACCCTTCCTTTCCTCCTCAGGTGTCGTGAGCGTATCATAGACTCGTCGATAAAATACCCTTCCTTTCCTCCTCAGGTGTCGTGAGCGTATCATAGACTCGTCGAGAAAAATACCCTTCCTTTCCTCCTCAGGTGTCTTGAGCGTATCATAGACTCGTCGATAAAATACCCTTCCTTTCCTCCTCAGGTGTCGTGAGCGTATCATAGACTCGTCTATAAAATACCCTTCCTTTCCTCCTCAGGTGTCGTGAGCGTATCATAGACTCGTCGATAAAATACCCTTCCTTTCCTCCTCAGGTGTCGTGAGCGTATCATAGACTCGTCTATAAAATACCCTTCCTTTCCTCCTCAGGTGTCGTGAGCGTATCATAGACTCGTCGATAAAATACCCTTCCTTTCCTCCTCAGGTGTCGTGAGCGTATCATAGACTCGTCTATAAAATACCCTTCCTTTCCTCCTCAGGTGTCGTGAGCGTATCATAGACGCGTCGATAAAATACCCTACCTTTCCTCCTCAGATGTCGTGAGCGTATCATAGACTCGTCGATAAAATACCCTTCCTTTCCTCCTCAGGTGTCGTGAGCGTATCTTAGAGTCGTCGATAAAATACCCTTCCTTTCCTCCTCAGGTGTCGTGAGCGTATCATAGACTCGTCGATAAAATACCCTTCCTTTCCTCCTCAGGTGTCGTGAGCGTATCATAGACTCGTCGATAAAATACCCTTCCTTTCCTCCTCAGGTGTCATGAGCGTATCATAGACTCGTCGATAAAATACCCTTCCTTTCCTCCTCAGGTGTCGTGAGCGTATCATAGACTCGGCGATAAAATACCCTTCCTTTCCTCCTCAGGTGTCGTGAGCGTATCATAGACTCGTCTATAAAATACCCTTCCTTTCCTCCTCAGGTGTCGTGAGCGTATCATAGACTCGTCGATAAAATACCCTTCCTTTCCTCCTCAGGTGTCGTGAGCGTATCTTAGACCCGTCTATAAAATACCCTTCCTTTCCTCATCAGGTGTCGTGAGCGTATCATAGACTCGTCGATAAAATACCCTTCCTTTCCTCCTCAGGTGTCGTGAGCGTATCTTAGACCCGTCTATAAAATACCCTTCCTTTCCTCATCAGGTGTCGTGAGCGTATCTTAGACTCGTTTGGCACTGAAGCAGAATTCAACCTTGCAGAGTATGGCGGTATTGTACCGGGTGGCAGGTCCGTCTGGGCAAACGCTGATGTTAATCTTCCACAGATTATGACTATGTACCGTAAGTAACCCGGTAGTCGGCATGTTGCACGTGCAGCTTTGCCACAATGGAGTTGTAGGTACCATTAAGCTACGGCTAAACTAGGACACATGCAGCGCGCAACATTTGTGTCCTGCATTTTTCTCCGAGTCTCTAAGCTCGGTATTTCGCACTTACTGCTTTGCCTCACTGGAGTTGGAGATGCCATTAGACAATATGGCCTTCGTACACTTCACAATGTTCACGCTGAAGCCATTGTTATAAATGTACCAACCAGAGATCGAATGGTTCACAGAACAAACGAAGCGCCATTCAATCTATACGGTTGGCACTAGAATGGCGATGTTGATAAGCAGTGAATAGCGCTATTCTTCCAGCATGGACGCGGTGACGTGAGGGCGGCCGCCGGGAGTTGGAAGGTCGGAGAGTGACTGTGGTGTATGGAAAGAAAATGAAGCAATCTAAACGATCGCTATAAATTAGTAGACCTGAAAAAAGGTTAGGCTTCCGACGGGAATCGAACCCATCGTGTTACCGCCCGGGTGCGTCAGGTGGACGAAAAAATTGCCCCGTCGCGCCCTGCATGCTCAGGGTAGAGTTGAGATTGTAGCCGCCTTTTCAGCAAGCCGCAGAGTTCCCGTTCCCGTTAAGTTTTTGGGCAACGAAACCTGGAGAAAAGCGAAGAAAAGTGAAGAAAACTTGACGAGAACTTGTTATAGACACTACTAAATGTAGAACATTGACACTGAATATCTGCGTGCCGTCTATGATTCTCAAACAATTTCTCATTCACAGCCCACAGTCCTGATAACACTTTTCTTGGTTTTGTTGTTGACGGACCTGTTCCGCGCAATGCTAAGGCCTTAAAGCGAAAGCCTATCGGGCTCGTGTATGGCAAAGAAGCGCGATTCTGGAAGGTGCGTATTACAAAGATGGTTTGTACTCCCACATTTTTCGGAGGGGGTGCGCTCGTCGAGAAAAAAAATAATTTGACCCCTAAAAGATACCATTATAACACAGAAAATGTTTATTTATCTGTTCCAAATACCTGATACAACGTCACAACTGACAGAGGTTGTACAATACAAGACAATACAATATTCTTTATTTAACGAGGGTTATACATGACTAACCGTAGAGCGGATTTCACATGACTGTAGTGAAACCAATCGGAAAATCAGTACACCAATTCTGAACCATGCCTCGATTTTGATCCTTAAAAGATACGTCAAGCAGCCCCCCCGGCCCGAACACGAGAGCCCCCCCCCCCCCCCCCCCCCCCCCCCCCCCCTCCAATCCCCCGCACGCGGGACAGACAGACATAGACAGGCAGGCAGGAAGAGCGACAGTTAGCCTCCAAATTGTTTCCGTTTTGTTTTTGATGCAGAGTTCGCGACGTTATCTCGATACCTTGAACAAATATCTGGATATTCATGCTACCGTGGCGTCCTTTGGGGTAAGCGTTAAACGAGTAATGTTCACATATGTTTTTAGTGCAGATAATTATTAAAGAAATGTTTATTAAATATATTAGGCAGAAGGAAAGAAATTTGTCCCCAGCTACGTCATAAATCATGGTTATCTACATAGCCCAGAACTACTAAAGCTCCTGGACAAAACAAAGGTGTGTTTGAGTGAAATGGCCACATTACATAGTGAGTAGCGGAAAAGCAAAATAATTTTAACAATTAGACTTATGATCGATGACGACGGGTTTAGGCGAACTTTTGCAAGTATCCGTAATTCGAAAGCCTTTGCCAAACAAAACGCAAGTCAACGCAGGTTGGCTCAGCGTTACGGCGTTACTCGGACCATCATAGCGGTGAGAGACCCAAGACTCCTCGCCGGGACAGAGGAAATTTTCTTTCTGTTCTGGTCTCGGTCAAAGTTGGTTCATATTGTGAGTTGAACTTTGTTCTACTGTGTGAAACTTTGTTCTACCAGTTTCGTATATTTGCTTTTTGTAGTGAATTTTGACTAGCAGTTAATAAATTCATACCACGTTGGTCCGCTTTCTCTAGATTAGCACCCTCCCTCAAAAATCCCTGGCTACGGGCCTGTAAACCGAGGTCTCGTCTCGTCTTACTACTCTACCCAGCTTCAGGGGGGACGTTAAAGAATCACTGGGGACGTAATAAACCCTCTGGCAGTGACCACCCTCAGTGTCTGTGCTTATGACCGCTTGGCTGCCAGTTGCGCCATTGGGGACCCAGCGCACATTTTTTTAGCTATTGTCTACAATTACGGCCACGATTTCAAACTCTGGAGTTTTCAGGTTTTTCGCGATAAAAAACAACGCCTGCGAGCAGGCTATTTGGCTACATCGACTAAACATGCATTTCGTTTGGCCAGGGCTTAAATCTTGCGTTTGTTTGCGTCCTGTGTGCTTCTCAGGTATTTATTGGCCTGGGTTTCCCGTACGAAGGACCTGCTCCACTCGAAGCGATCGCAAGAGGATGTGTTTTCCTAAATCCAAAGGTGTGTCTCAGAATAAATACCATACAACATATCACCATTTATGAAATAGCTAAGATAGTACGCGCGCTCTGATTGGTTTAGAGCTGTGCATTTTCTCATTAAAAACGCACAGCAGATGCAATGCTATTTTATAAAAGGAATGAAAATCGGATTTCAGTGGTTTATGCGATAAACGCACTTGGGATGTTGGAAAAACAATCGAAATGTTTGAAACTCACTCGTCTACTGCTCGTGTGTTTCAAACATCCCTCGTGTTTTTCCAGCATCCCTCGTGCGTTAATCACATTTATACGCCACAGAAATCCACTTTTTATGAAAACGTAGAAGCCAGTAGCGCCGTGTAGACGTTTGCTCCGTCACCCGGGACCCTCTGGGTGAGCTCGTCCCACGCTCCCTCACGGTTGATTTACGAGCACAGGACACCCGCTCAAAGTGCGAAGGACCTAGGCGGGAAAAGGGAACATTTACAGCATGACACGCCCTTGGTTTGTCGTGTGAAATAGATTCATCATGTCACCACAGTACTGGCGCAGTCGCAAATGTGTTCGTACTCATGTGCATTACGGTTCCGTTCTTGTATCTTTTTTTCTGCAGTTCGATCCTCCGCATAATCGACTAAATAATGGCTTCTTCAAATCGAAACC
Source organism: Scolanthus callimorphus (assembly GCA_033964015.1). Classification (NCBI taxonomy): domain Eukaryota; kingdom Metazoa; phylum Cnidaria; class Anthozoa; order Actiniaria; family Edwardsiidae; genus Scolanthus; species Scolanthus callimorphus. The sequence goes on along the minus strand of CM066914.1, from coordinate 18,096,341 downwards.
AACTCTACGTTCGGTACGTACTTAAATAAAACTCCAATAATTCGATTGCCTTTGGACCCCTCGTATCCTGGGCCCCCGGGACACCCCGCATATCCCACACCTCGTTGGCCTGCATTTATAGTTGTGTGAACTCGAGTTACAAACAAACTCTCACATTGCCAGTCGATTCTCCCTCCCGCCCTCCCTCAAGTAGGTATATCCCACTGGGCAATCAGTGTGACGGGTGCCCCACATGATGGGCGGGGAGCTGTGGCCCGGTTGCCATGGTTCCTCGGGGAGCGCTGGGTCGGGCGACTTAAAGGTACCTAGTCATCTTTCGAGGCTTCGAGAAGATCGACCAGTCATATTTCTTTACTCACCTTGCACATGTTCAGGTCACATCTCAGAACCCTTACGCGGAGCAGTTTATCGGTAAACCACATGTGTACACTGTAGACATCAATAACTCAACCGCATTAGAGGCAGCTATCAAAGATATACTTCGACAGAAGGTATGTCACGTCAGTTATGCACCTACGCCATGTCACGTTTTGAAAGCTCAGTAATGTTCCTAGGCCATGTCACGTTTTAAAAGCTCAGTAATGCTCCTATTTCGGTTAAGGTTGCTCCGTCACCAACTGTCTGCTGGAGCCTGCGGGGCGTCGTGGGAGAAATTTAGTAGAAGAAAATTCTCGTGTTACAGCTATTGTTTGCTTGGATCAGTGATTGCCGATCCTTTTTCATACAAAGCCAAGATGAAACTTCGTTATGGCACGGACGACAATGACGTCATTGGCTAATTTCCATTCGCTATCTCTTGTTCGACTCTTGTCGTATCCGGTCTAGCGAAGAGTACTGAATGGAGTTAACGACGTTTTGAGGGACTTCTGTAAGACACAAATATATCCAGCCTCATATTCCGTTGTATTTCAGGTAAAGCCATATCTACCGTTCGAATGGACGCCTGCAGGAATGTTAGAAAGGGTTAATGCCTTTGTAGAACACATGGTAAGCGACGAGAAAGTTTCTTTTTAGGGTTTTGGTCTAGTTGTCTCATGAGTTATCACAAGGACACTGAAACATAAATGTTCCCCTTGCCGGGAGCGCTCAATGCTTCCCTACTAGCAGAGGCTATTTCCTGCTATCTCGCTCTGCGATTTGGCTGTCGCACGTTGCTTTCTTTGTTTATCTTGCTCAGAAAAGGGTGAAAACGAAAACAACTACGCGAATACATGACGCGCGACTAACTTCGTTTAGTTAAAATACTGACAGAAAGAAAAGCTGTGCTCGCAGGGAAGCTCGATGCCTGTACGGCAGAGCAGAATATAACATTAACTGGAAACAAAACAAAGTCAGTGACTCAAGTTTCACCCATGTGGGTGTTTATTTTAAACTTCGACGCTTTCTATTTTTTAAACAATTTTTCATGCCTGTTCTTTGTCCCCTGCCCCCTTGCCTTTATTATGTTTTTGTTTTTTCTTGTTATTTTTCCATTTGATTTATTCGTTTACTCTTAAAGGATTACTGCAATTCTGACGCTAAACCTTGGCCACCTCGTGATCAAATGCAAGTTTGGACAGGAAAAGCCGGTCAGTCGTGTAAAGATGTCTGCTTTCGACACGGTAAGCGGATTGTTAAGATTACAAGTGCTTAAAGGGAGCCTGTCATGAAACGCGCATGCTCCAGGGGAGATACACAAAAGTTGCAGAATAGACTAAATGTTGACCTTTTACGCGCAACCATAAACTCGCCAATCGCATGCAGTGTCTCACATGGAAAACGTGATCATCAACCAGACCTATATATACGTAGAGGGATGTTCACTACTATATAAATAGTCTGGTGGCCGGTGTTCCCTCACCTGGGCCCCTGGACCGAGCCCCTGAGTTACTACTGAACAACTAACACCGCGGATGGCGACTGTCAGGGCAGGAATCTCTGGCATGGTTGTACCTGTACCTGTACCCACGGTTTCCATACGACGTTTCAGCTATGTCTGGAAGTATGTTCCTTGTACTTTTTGTTTGCTCTAAATATTTAGTCGGCTCCAGAGCATTTATGCATGCTAACTCTGAATCCAAAGAGCTCAGCTCAGTTGACTCAGTATAGAGCCATTCCTTTCATGACAGGTCTTCTGTGTGAGCCATCGTATTTCGTGGCCATCAATACCGTAGACAAAATACAGGGGTAAGTTGTATTTCTATTATGAAACTGAACGTGCTGCGCGTATTTAACTAACTCAGGCATGTACCGTAGCCACATACTAAATAGGGAGGGGCTCCGCGGGCACCAAGGGTCCCCTAGCTAGACGTCCTTAAAAGTTTCTCAATTTGTTGAAACAGAAAACTATTCCCGCGCTTTTCTCGTCGCGCTTGTGCCACAAGAAACCCACCATCTAGCATCAAACGCCACAGGAAACCCACCATCTAGGAAGGCAAGGCCACGCTGCAAAAAACGTCGAGAGACCTATACCCTGGACATCCATTTCTATTAACGCCATCAAATCTAAACAAGATATCTCACGTGCAAACAGTCAGAAAATAATATCTTCATTCAATGAACAGCTCACAAGACTCTGTTTCAATAAAAGTTGTTTGCATTGCGCGAGCCTACGCGCCCAGCTTCAAAAGCAGTAGAAAGGCCGCCGCTACCTCCTTTAGGGCTTCTTTAATAGTATAAATGTCCAGTAGTAGTAACTATCAGTGAGCAGATCCAAGACATCAAACCAAGAATTTTTGCGATCTGGGCACCGTACCGTTTCCGGCAACGTTTTTTTTTTTAGATAACTGTGTGCTAAATGTCTCAGTTGCAGCCGATAAGCGCTCTGTTCTTGTTTTCAGCCTTGACGTGAAATGCAAAAAAGTAGATCGTAGAGCAGTCCTTCAAGCACCATATTATACCGCTGACCAAACTTGTGTACTGCAGACGCACCCGCTACTCTTCAGTTGTGTGTACTCGGAGGCACAGAGCATGCGCGTCTGCCCGTGCCGCGACTATCAGCCTCAGCAGGTCGCGTTGTGCAAGAAATGTTCATGAGGACCTGATATCAAATACCTCGACGGATTGTCAATCGTAGGATGTGTGGACATGATGAGTGGTTGTTCGCTGGCGCTGTTGTCGGTTGGCCCGATTGCGTGTCGGGTGCTCAATATCAAGGTGCCACGTGCATCATGCCCTGTAGTTAAACAAATGGGGCGCATAGCTCACAGAAGAATGGGACGCATAGCTCACAGACGAATGGGGCGCATAGCTCACAGACGAATGGGGCGCATAGCTCACAGACGAATGGGACGCATAGCTCACAGACGAATGGGGCGCATAGCTCACAGAGGAACGGGGCGCATAGCTCACAGACGAATGGGGCGCATAACTCGCAGACGAATAGGGTGCATAGCTCACAGAAGAATGGGGCGCATAGCTCACAGACGAATGGGACGCATAGCTCACAGACGAATGGGGCGCATAGCTCACAGACGAATGGGGCGCATAGCTCACAGACGAATGGGGCGCATAGCTCACAGACGAATGGGGCGCATAGCTCACAGACGAATAGGGCGCATAGCTCACAGACGAATGGTGGTCTATCGCCAAGTAAAGTGCGGAAGCAGGAGCATTCAGGCTAGAAAACAAAGGAGTCAATCAGTATACAGAAAATCTATGTTTTGTAATTCACGAAGTTATCTTTTGTAGTAAAACTTGTTTTCATTCCCACGCATGATCTCTTTCAAGTTCTATTTTCCTGTACCCTCGGTACCAGAGTCTCCAGGCTTCGAGCAGTTTTCCTTAGCGTGAGTAAACGAGTGAAGACTTGGGTGCCCGGGGCGATTTTCCTGCAAATGAATCAAAAACAGGGAGCCCATCAACAGTAGCCTCCATCCGCTGGGCGTCCGAAGCACAGGAGTAGTTTAGATTGAAGATTTGAAATCCCGCGAGAACTAGTTGTCATGGTTAGAATTTATCTCAAAAGAAAATGGCTGAAATCAGCGCCGCCATCGCACTGCACACGTTGAAGTAGCCGGCTCTCCAGTGTTTTTTTTTTCTTCGGATATTTGATTTTTTTGACGCGCGGGATGCCTGTGTTGCGGTGAAAGGAGAGCTCTCCTTCTCTTCTTCCTCCCCCGCGACACAGGAATCCCGCGCGCCAAGAAAAAAACAAATATCCGAGAAAAAAAAACACTGGAGAGCAGGCTAGCAGGCTAGCGTGGAACCTAACATTCTCACTCTAAAGGTACCAATTTGAATTTAAAAATCCACATTATAAAAGTAGATTCCTGGGTCTCAATAGGGTATGGCTCTGACGGTTAAAAAATACGCTTTTGACGGTTGACGGTTATTGTTGTTCTTGACGGTTAATTTGGATATTGTTAAGTACAAAAGTACAAAAATGCAGTACATATCTTTTGTGGTAATATAAAAAAGCGTGAAAAATCCCTCAAAATAACCGTCTATGATAGACTTTTAGCAAATAGCAAACAATATTCAACTCTTTGGAAAATTCTCTTGATTGACCGCGACGCAATACGTTTTTTTTTTCAACGGTAAACCTTTTTGACGGTTAATATTTTTTTGACGGTTGACGGTTAATATTTTCGCAATTTGACGCTTAATTTTTTCGGCTTTTGGAGTAGATGGAGTTTCCTATAAAAAGCTATCTAACACAAAAAGAATTAGCCACATGTTGGGCATACAACGAGCACTCCCTCCTAAAATATGTTAAAGCGGCCTATTTTGCTGTTCATAAAAAATAGGCTTTCAAAGTTTTTTAAAATTTATTTATTTTTATTTACAAGCCACATTACAAACTCTATTGTAACAAAGAATAACTATAAAAACAGCTACAAAAACTACAAGACAGGTTATTTTGCAACTTCGAGCAACGTTTGGCCAAAAATACTGTTACTCAATGATTTCTATCCTAATTTGTAGATTTGTGGTCCACATTTCGAAATGTCACAAAAGGCAGAGGACTGGGTTCGCGCCGCCACAGAAATAAGCTTTCAAAAATGGAAACAATTCTATAGAATCTATATCGGCTGTGATTGACATCACCATTTTAGGTGCGAAAAATACGTCTATCTGGAAATTTTTTACCGGCGCGATAATACAAAGATACTACCATGAAGACCTTTGAAATGAGACTAAATTCAAAGCAACAGCTTTTTTTTATTTCGAGTAAAAAGATTTTTTGCCGCTTTCTGGCAAAATTGCTCGAAGTTCTAAAATAATCTGTCTTAAAAACTTGAAAAAGTTTTTAGTTAGTATCATGAGGAGACGCAAGCGATCAATCCGTGCACACCACATGACATCGAGGTTCCTATGGACGCGTTTCTTAATTGGATAATCACGATCAGTTTGCGGCCGCGGATTAAATTGTTATGCGCTTAAGAAGGAAGTAGCTTAGTCCCGTGTTGACAAAGTGTTAGCGGACAGTTCGCAAAGTTGGGGACTATACAAAAAACAACTATAGCAAATATTTTTATTTTTAAAGTGAACAAATCGACAATAGACAAAATGTTTCCAGACGATTTGTAGCTTCAACATTAGAAAACAATTTAAACTTTAAAACCAATAACCTTATAGACCGTCTAAAATGAAAAGCCATCTAAGCAAGAGTTGAATTACAATATAAAAGTCACATTTATTCCGGTGCGAGGATTAGTTGCTTCGGCAAGAGAACGAAAACCATCTAACAGATACCATTGCAGCCGATATATGCATGGATTGAAAAGGGCCATAACTAGCGTAACTAGCGGCTGTCGGTTATTTCTCCTTTAATTCCTCGGGGACTAGATGGGTAAATCTGCTATCTAGCACTTAGGAGGGATAGACAATTATTTAATTTTATATACTTTAATCTAAACCTCACAAAACCACGGGCGAGTCGCCTAGTGATTCTGTTGCTATCAAGCACTTAGGAGGGATAGACAATGATTTATTTTTACAAACTTTGATCTAAACCTCACAAAACCACGGGCGAGTCGCCTAGTGATTCTGTTGCTATCAAGCACTTAGGAGGGATAGACAATGATTTATTTTTACATACTTTGATCTAAACCTCACAAAACCATGGGCGAGACGCCTAGTGATTCTGTTGCTATCAAGCACTTAGGAGGGATAGACAATGATTTATTTTAACATACTTTGATCTAAACCTCACAAAACCATGGGCGAGTCGCCTAGTGATTCTGTTGCTATCAAGCACTTAGGAGGGATAGACAATGATTTATTTTAACATACTTTGATCTAAACCTCACAAAACCATGGGCGAGTCGCCTAGTGATACTGTTGCTATCAAGCACTTAGGAGGGATAGACAATGATTTATTTTAACATACTTTGATCTAAACCTCACAAAACCATGGGCGAGTCGCCTAGTGATTCTGTTGCTATCAAGCACTTAGGAGGGATAGACAATGATTTATTTTAACATACTTTGATCTAAACCTCACAAAACCATGGGCGAGTCGCCTAGTGATTCTGTTGCTATCAAGCACTTAGGAGGGATAGACAATGATTTAATTTTACATACTTTGATCTAAACCTCACAAAACCATGGGCGAGACGCCTAGTGATTCTGTTGCTATCAAGCACTTAGGAGGGATAGACAATGATTTATTTTAACATACTTTGATCTAAACCTCACAAACCATGGGCGAGTCGCCTAGTGATTCTGTTGCTATCAAGCACTTAGGAGGGATAGACAATGATTTATTTTTACATACTTTGATCTAAACCTCACAAAACCATGGGCGAGTCGCCTAGTGATTCTGTTGCTATCAAGCACTTAGGAGGGATAGATAATGATTTATTTTAACATACTTTGATCTAAACCTCAAAAACCATGGGCGAGTCGCCTAGTGATTCTGTTGCTATCAAGCACTTAGGAGGGATAGACAATGATTTAATTTTACATACTTTGATCTAAACCTCACAAAACCATGGGCGAGACGCCTAGTGATTCTGTTGCTATCAAGCACTTAGGAGGGATAGACAATGATTTATTTTAACATACTTTGATCTAAACCTCACAAACCATGGGCGAGTCGCCTAGTGATTCTGTTGCTATCAAGCACTTAGGAGGGATAGACAATGATTTATTTTACATGCTTTAATCTAACCTCACAAAACCACGGGCGAGTCGCCTAGTGATTCTGTTGCTGTCAAGCACTTAGGAGGGATAGACAATGATTTAATTTTACATACTTTAATCTAAACCTCACAACAACATAGGGGGCGGCAAAGTGATTGTTGTCCGACGTTTAGTTGAATCTTACAGACCTCCTGAGTCTGATGTGAATCGCATAACACGTGTTTATCCATGTTGCTTGTAGCCCCTTGTAGCTAACTTTAATGTCGCTAACCTAAATGTGGAGAGTCCATTAGCATTCACAATATCATTTCAAATGAACATTGAATTGTGTAATTCTATTTGCTTAGTTAGTCAACGCTTTAAAACGGTAACATTCTAAATATCAGGGTAACTTTTAAGTTAACAACAGACACATAGGGTTGTGGGTTCTGTATCAATTCTGATAAATACAAAACTTACATCGTACATCTGCTGAAAACACTCGACACAAGGACGACGACGATGGTTTTGCCTTGAATCTCGGACGCAAGTATGAAGCTTATCTGCCGTCATTTACGCTGAAATCTTGAAAGAAGCTGTGGCTTGTTGCAATGTTAGAACCCACGCATCACAGTAGGAGACAGGGTAATATGACCTTCGACTTCAAATTCAGCGCCAAAGTCGAGCAAATAACAAATGTATGCCCAAATAAAGTATAATCTACTTATATCCGACCTATGATCACTGACTTACTCTATATGTGCGGACAAAGAGGCTTTGCAACGCAAAATTGCGCGGACTGCGCGCTACTTCAGTTTTCGCCTTGTTTTCTTCACGTACAATAAAAATGAAAATCTGATTGCATTGCACCAAATGTCGCGTCGAACGCGCTTCGTTTCATTGCTAAACACTAAACAATATGTCTCTACGTTTCACGCTGATACCAAGAAGCACATTGGAAAAACATTTACAGCTCTTTTAAAACTACGCGCAAAGGCCAAATAGTCGGGAATAGTTCAGATTAAGGCGTCAAAATAAATATGTCCTTCTTACGTTTGCTTCTTTTACCCGATAAATATAGAATTGATTCCCTGACCAAATGAGCTGTGTATGATGTGCTGTCAGGTATTCGACGGATCAGATTAGGAGACACAATGCGACTGACAGCTATTGCCCAGGCGCGCAGTAGTCTCAGAGGTTGAACACAGCAGGGGGACGGGTCGATTCAATCGACCCGTGAGCACGTATCCAAGGCTTGCGTCCCTCGTGTTTTATCCTCAGCTCCTTCAATTTCTCCCACCCAGCAGGGCAGATACAAAACGTCTTGTCAGCCACTATGAGAAAAACTCAAACTTCCTTTATCACCATAACTGAAAACTTCGTTTGTAATAAAAATAGCTGGGTTTTTTTTTTCATTGTTTCCCCACATATATAGAGGGAACAGCAGTAATTGTTTGCAGCATACGACAAACTTTTCCCTGAAAATTTCCCCAGCAGATTGTTTGTATTTCCAGTAAACCTTTTTCAAAATGTTCCCAGCTTTATTACAGTTCCCAGTTCCCAGATTTATTACATCACTATTAGTCCAGGTCGTAGTCTTCGCTCAGCAAATCAATGTCTCTTTGTCGTCCCTGGGTCTAATCAAAAGACTTTTGGTGACAGGGCATTCTCAGTGATAGCCCCTAAGCTATGGAATGCCCTGCCCATTGACATATATAAGGAGCAGCAGTTCTCTTTTAATTTTTAAAACGCGCCTAAAATCTCATCTTTTTAAACAAGCATTTTTATAGATTATTATTATTATAGATTATTATACTGATTATTTATAGAATTGTTAATGTATATGGCGCTATATAAATCTATTATTATTATTGTTTATTATTATATTACACTGACGGGACTGCAGTCGAACAGATATTATTATTCAGCCATGCCACTATCTCGGTTCTGATTGGCTAAGAGTACGCAGCGAAACCTTGTTGGCGCGCAGCGCCTGACGTCATACTACAGACATTAGGATTGATGCACTCTAATGACGTCATAACGCAAGCCAATAGGTTTGGCCGCCATCTTGGTTTTCATTTCCGAATTGAAAACCGGTTTTGCGAATATTCTCGCTGAATCTGTTATGATTTTTGCCAAGAGATCATTGCTCTGGATATCTAAACATCAACTATGGCTATTTGAAATGAATACGAAAAGGAAAATACCAATGGACGTAAGATGAAGTTGAAAAACCGTGTCGCCGTGCACGGCCTCATCGCTGACTTCGTTTAGCTAGGTAAGAATTCTTGGTTGCTGAATAATAAAACAATTATTGAATTCGGTTTTCACATGATAGTGAGATTTGTCAACGCCTCGAGTTAGTGTTATCCGCCTCAGCTTCGCTTCGGCAGATAACACAAACCTCGGCGTTGCCAAATCTCACTATCATGCTCAACCTCATCCAATAAATGTTAATTGGCGGACACTCACACAAAAAATAGGTACCCTATAGACACATGAATGCATGTGTTAGTAGTGGTTTATCAGTAGCAGCTCACTAAATCTTCAACAACATATGGGAAGTATCAACTTGCCAAAGATTGAGATTTCTGTTATTCTCGTACCCAGAGCTCCCCGGCTCGTTACCTCGCGGGGAGGCTCTGGTGACAGCCATTTACGCATGTGCGAGGTTTGATACAAAGCCTTCAAGAGATTAAGAGCTTTGTGCGCATGCCCCGCGTTCAACATCAGCCACCATGAAGTTAACGTTTCTGTGCTCTCCTTTCGGTAAGACCACAGCCTACCCGAGCCACAAAGGAGAGTTCTGGGTACGAGAATTTTGGGATTTTTGGGGATTCACAGTAAATAATCCCGGTCTGCCTGTCAACCAGTGTGGAATGTTTGTTTATTTTCGGCATGTCAACATCTTTCTAAACGTTTCTCTGAACTCTTTCATTCTGATCGCATACACCCATGGATTCACCGCGGAACTGCAGTAGGAAACGAGTGCTGCCCAGAACCACTTGAGGTTAAGTGCTTGGAATTGGCATTGCGTTGTCGCACCCAAGGCCATGAGTTTGGTGACCACGGTAGGGATATAAAACACCATGAACAGGACTGTTACGATGGCGAATGTCACGGCAGCTTTTTTGTTCTTCATTCGTACTCTTACTTCTTCCTGTGAAAGCAAGGGTATCAGACTCGTACATGATATAGCTCTTGAGTTCTCTATGAAAATTGTTTTGGAGGCGTAGAGACTGGGAATGAGTTTTACTATCCCACAAATCTTTGCGCGCCCTAAAAAACTGAAAGAGTCTGGGAACGAGTCTGCACGGGTATGAATAGGATTTATGCCGTGAGAAACAACGGAAAAGGCTCCACAGGTTAGGAGAATTTACATTACGGTTGTTTATACACAGACGTTTAAATCAGCTTGATTTTCATTACGGCTTTGATTTCAATGAATGATTTTGATAAAAATATCGATAAGCTAACAGTTGATTTATTGTGGTAAGGAGGGGGCCCTGTCAGGTCAGAGCTATCTTCAGAAATTTCCGGGAACTTTCTTTCTCTGCAGCATAGAACACTGGTCAAATGTGTTAGTATATAGGCACTTTATGGAAGTTGTGCAATAAAAAGGTTCGAAGAAATGGTTGTAGCGTAATGAAAATACAAGGCAAAAACTCAATGAAATTAAGTTCTGCTGAGTCAGAATTTTTTGGCTGTATTTAAAAAAAAATTTAATTGGAAATGGAGTAAACCTATTCAAAAAGTAATATTTAGCTACAAATAGATCTCATGAAAAACAAAAATAACGTTTCTCTAATGGATATTCGTCTTTGAGATATTAGGCTTCTATGCCATTTTATGGGAGAATTAGTACTTTGATCAGGAATTATGCAAACATTGTTCAATCATCTAAAAGTCATATTCTTGAAACTCTTTACATACGGAATCTTGAGCTTATATATTGAAATATCGCGAAGTTAGACATTTCATTTTTTTCATTTCCGCTCTGTCTTCATACTTGCGAGGTTGTATTGAAGCTCGTAGTCTGGTCAGCGGCCTGGATTCTGTTGCTATGGATACGTGCTACTTTGTAGATGTGAAAGTAACAGTAAGACAGGATGAAGAAGGGCCCCACTACCGTCAGAAAGGTGCCAATGATCCACAACACCTTGAGGTTTGTCTTGGCGATCAGGAAACTTGCAGATGAGAAAAGAAAAGCGAAGAGCCAGGTAAGGAATATCACACCTGCACACCTTGGCACGGTTACCACCACATAGTAACGAAAGGGTGTCGTAACCGCGATGAACCTGGCATGGAAATCAAAATAAAAACATGATTGTTACATCACATTGTCAACCGTATAAACCTAATTAAAAAAAGGTTGATTTGGCATTTGTTCTTTGGTCTTTCAATTATAGCGCGAAACAAAGGAATTATTTGCTTCAGTGACCATGAAACAAAAGCGTTCAATGACCAAAGACCAATGACAAAAGCAACCTTTGCTGAATTAGGTGTATACAACGGTGACTACCCTCTCCAATTCAGCCGTTTCGTGTCAGCCTCAGCCATATTACTCCCAATGGGGGTGGGGCGGCCTTACAGGTTAAATAGTTGGGATGTGTTCGGAAAATCAGAAGAAGAAAAACACTAGAAAATACCTCATTGTTCCAAATGAACCCGAAAAAAATACAACAACCGACTAATGATGATCGCAGAAACGTGTTCTCACTTAATCTTTTTAGGTTTTCTCGCCCTATCCCCTGATTTCTCTCAGAACCCCTATAAAATACCTGAGTCCTAATAATTTTAACCCCATGCGACGAGCACCCCTATCATGTCGACATGGGAAGAACCCTCGGTACTAAATTTCTCTGCCTCCAAGTTCCCCCCTCATGCGCCATGAATCATAAGTGATTCATTCTCTTTTTATCACTAACCGGTCTATTGCGACAGCACACATATTAAAAGTAGTAGCGACCACTGTCAAAAGCCAAACAAATGACTCTGCGTTCTTCATTTGCCAAACGTCTTGTAACGACAACTCCAAACTGAGCGACGCGTAGAGAGGGTTGACCACCGCTCCCACGATCAGGTCAGCGGATGCCAGGGAAGCGATGAAAAGATGCGAGCTCGATCTCAGTGACGAGTTGCGAATGATAGCAAAAAGTACCAGAGTGTTGCCAACAACTGTGACGAACCCAGAGAGAGAATTTAGAACTCCCAGAGCTAGAGATGAAGCTTGCGAGAGTCGATGTGCTGCACAATGAGTGATATTAGATGCCATGGGAATATGAGCAGTAGGAAGCAAATCCTTCTGCCAAAAGGCTTAGGTTCTCTTGAACATAGTCAAAAAGCTGCCATGCCTGTATGAAAGAAATTTAATACTTCTCGTAAGCTAAGACCTTCACTGTAGGTCAGATCCGTGCATGTAATATTTAGTTTAGCATGGCAATGAAAGGTTTTCTCCGCATACTGCGCATATGCTCGTTGTAGTGGGTATAGCTTTGATCCTTTCATCAAGGCAGAAGGGGAGGTCCTGGCAATCCAAATTATGCTCTATGCAATGAGCAAATATCCCAGTGTCAGTGACAAATGTCAGGAGATATATTCTAGACATGCTAGAGGAAGGATTTTGATTTCAAGGAAGTTCTAGCGTATTTTACGAACACGCGCGGGTTGCCATCAGTGTGTTTTAATAGTTATTTTTAGAAATCGTTTTCTATTTCATCATCAGACAGTTGTGACCAGGGGCGTAGCCAGGGGGAGCCCGGGCCCCCCCTTTCTCGGAAATTTTCCCATACATTTACTGTATTTGCTGGAGAAAATTTGAGCATTTTCGTCCTATGTTTTCACTATCCGCCCCCCCCCCCCCCCCCCTCCCCCTTCAGAAATTCCTGGCTACGCCGCTGGTGACCATATTTTAGTTGGCGCATTTTGCAGCTTTACAACAGGTTTCATCTACAGTTGCATGTAGTACCATCTTGTTATGTTCAACTCTTCCTCCTTTCCCAAAACCTCATGGAAATATAATGAGAAAGGACATGCGAAATTTACATCTTTTTGGAGTGCCTCTCCTCCTAAAAAAAACATAATGGCCGTGTTCACACAAGAGACGATCACATCGTGTCTCAGGACAGACAAATCGTTTCAAACAAACCGTCTGGTGTGAAAACGGGACGAACAGATTTGCAGAAGAACAAATCGTTTGTCCGTCTATTAAGACTGTTTTTACGAAGACGATTTGTATCCGTCCAGACTAGCAACTCGATCAAAGTTCGACTAGCAAAAGAAGCGATTGCTTATAGAAAATTTCTGGTCGTCTCGAATTCACATAGACGAACAAATCCGATCAGACGATTTCAAGACGACTTGTTCGTCTTCTAGTGTGAAAACGGCCAATATATATGTTGCTTTCGTCTCCCCTTTGCACGTTACTATCAGACATAATATCCCCTTTCATCGTCAGATATACTATATATATACCAGTCAGGTTTTTTTGTTGCAAACAAGGCCCCCCAAGAAGTATTGGAAACACAGAGTTGCATTATCATTCACATTGAGTCGACATCAAGATTTTTAAAATGATAACCAGAAACTTGGGGTATATAAGGGGATGCAAAATCGTGGGAATTGGCTCATTAGGCTCATGCAACCCTCTAACAAATATAAATTCTATTAATAGTCTTCTTTTTAGCTCCGACGAAGGGCCTAACGCTCGCAAACGTCAATGTCTAAGTGTCTATATTGCTTGCTTTTTCATTTGCCACTGTTTGTATCGCGATATTTCTTACATTTCTCTAAGCTTAATTACCGAACTAGGAACACTTTAGAGTATAGAACGTATTTTGTAATGGGTTGATCGGAAAGTGCAGAGAACGCGGCTTGAAAAACATAAGGAGCATTTAGAACTTCGTTTCCTGGTGATGAATTGTGTACTCGGGTTTACTTTAGAGCAAGATTGGTCCCAGCAAAGCATTTTACGTTGAGGAATTATTCAATCAAACGAAGACAATAGTGGGAAGGGAGATCTACAATTGTAGCTAATGTTTATCAAGCTAGCTTTATAGCTGAACCGAATGTTTTGCGCTGCGCACTTTACAGCTGTTTTGAGTATTCTGCGAACTCTCGCGTTCGACTTCCAATGGTGTTCTGGCTTCCGTCAATCAAACTCTCGGGTCTAATTTGAGTCTTAGCCGACCGTAAGTTAGGCCATTTGTCTAGAAAAGATAGAAGAAGATGCTGTGTGTTGGGGCATTTCACTAGGATGGCGAATAACTGAATTCTATGTATTCCATATAATTTCAAAGTTTGATTGACGGAAGCCAGAAAGCGGTTTGACGGTAGGAGTTCGCAGAATACTCAAAACAGCTGTAAGTGCTTTGGATTTGGGACTTGTCAAACCATCAGCCAATCAGGTCCTTGCTCCTGTTTCGCCTGGTGCAGTTGCCTGGCTTTCTGTCGCCACGAAAAGCCATTCGACTGCCTAGGCGAAGACTGGTTTGGTTTTACCACTGTATGCATTGCTACGCGACCTCGAAGTTCACTGTTGCGATGGCGATTGGCGATTTTTAGCCGTCAATCAAAACTAAAACGTTGGATACGGCTACTTTAGTGGGTCGACATTGATTGCAAAATCAACTGAATTTATTGTAAGCCATCCTTTGGCTTTCTGGTTTAGAATTATTAACTTTCTGGCTCAAGAAAATTTACATTACAATAGAGTCCTAAAGTGATGACGTCACAAAAACAAAATTTTAAATTTAGCAATATTTGTTCCTTGATTTCGAAAGGGCATATCAGTTGAAAGCTACACACCAAAAATGAGGTGAATCGGTTGAAACGCGACCGAGCTATGGCCCGCTGAATACATAATTTTCTTTAACAAATCACTGTATTTTGGGCTCAGTTCATAACTTTATGAACTGAACCAAAAATACAGTGATTTGTTAAAGAAAATTATGTATTCAGCGGGCCATATCTCGTTCGCGTTTCAACCGATTCACCTCATGTTTTGCATGCAACGTTCTTCGGAGTTGGTCTTTCATTATCCGTGGACGAAAATCTGAAATTCGAAGTTTTTCAAATTTGTGACGTCACACTTTAGGACTCTATTCCTTTGCTGAGAATCGCCAATCGCAACCGTGAATTTTGAGGTCGCGTAACAATGCATACAGTGGTAAATCATTTACTGCGATTTTCATAATTCTGCGAACTCTCAACGATTTCCAACCGTCAAACCGCCTTCTGGCTTGCGCCAATCAAACTCCCGAGTCTTTTCGTCGTTACTCTTTGTGCTTTATGATTGGCCAGCACGTAACCGTTGCTGGCGTGACAGGAAGCCATTTGAGAAGCACAGAGAGTAATGACGAAAAGACTCGGGCGTTTGATTGACGGAAGCCAGAAGGCGGTTTTACGGTTGGAAATCGATAGCGAGAGTTCACAGAATTATGAAAACCGCAGTAATGGTATGGCTGGCGGCACGGAAAAACCCAAAACAAACCACGTTGTGAAAATTTCCAACGTAAAATGGCGGTTTTAACTATAAGAATATTAATATTAGTCTCGAAAGAGAATATCTGTTATTTTGCATGATAGAGCGGATGAAACACAGGTGACTGTCGAATAATAAATCAGACTGCGCTGTCTATTGTTTGAGGTCTTCACGGGTCTTGAGCCTTTATAAAACTCCTCAGATAATGTTTACAATATCCATCAATATTGGGTTCTTTCTGTAGGTACCGGAGCACAGTTTACGTCATCAGTTTCAAGTGTTAAAGTTATTTTCAACGATAACAGCTGACTGACATTTTAGATGTTTTCATGTTTTCCTTTCAGCATTATGACATGATTAACCAAACTCTCATTTATCCTCTGTCCACAGTCCACACAAAAGTTGTTGTTAGAACTACAGAACTAGTCCACCTAGTCCACACACATTATAAATCCCTCTCTGTCCACAGTCCACACACACATTAGGCCACCCCGCTCAGAGATGGTTCATTTTCTACGGTCCACAGTCCACAGCAAGATAAGTTCTTACACTTAGATTGAACGTGTCGTCCACAGTCCACAGCGAAGTAAAGAAGATTGTTTCCAAAGTCCACGGTCCACGGTACTACTTGGCCTGAGTGTGCCGTCCACAGTCCACAGTATGTCGAGTTAGTCTTTTCCACAGTCCACACTACTTATCAGGCTGAATATTTCGTCCTCAACTTTGGTCAGTTAGTCTTTTTCCACAGTCCACAGTCCACAGTCCACACCAAATATGAGTTTGAATTTATCGTCCACAGTCCTCAGTAGATCAGTGAGTTGTTTTCCACAGTCCACATTCCACACTACTGATCAGGCTGTCGTCCACAGTCCACAGCGTTGGTCAGTTAGTTTTTTCCACAGTCCACACTGCTTATCAAGCGAATTTGTTGTCCACAGTCCACAGATTGTCAGTTAGTCGTTTTCTACAGTCCACACTACTTATCAGGCTAAACGTGTCGTCCACAGTCCACAGCGTTGGTCTTTTTCCACAGTCCACAGTCCACAGTGAGGTAAGGAAGCCGTTTTTCCATGGTCCACGGTCCACGGTACTACTATAAGGCTAAATACTTCGTCCACAGTCCACAGTATGTCAGTCTTTTTCTACAGTCCACACTGCATATCAGGCTGAATATGTCGTCCACAGTCCACAGCTTTGGTCTTTTTCCACAGTCCACACCAAATATTAGGTTGAATGTGTCGTCCACAGTCCACAGTAGGTAAGTTAGTCTTTTTCCACAGTCCACACCACTTTACAAGGTTGAATATTGTCCACAGTCCACATTACTTAGGCTCTTAAAATTATTTAGCCACCGGTACTTTAAATGAGAAACTGATATAACCGGATAATAGAAAAGTGGGACTATCGGTTGCCGTTTTGACGACACACTCATATCACAATGAGGCGGCAGAAGGCTTGAACAATTTTGAATCTATTTTTACTCCATTTTAGGACAGTTACGACAGCGTTTCGTAGGCGTGAGCTTTATTCGCTTGCCTTTCACCTCCCGCCTGTATTCGATACGCGGCGTTAACGCGTGACTCGAGTTTTATCTCACGCCGAATTCGAGGGTTTTTCACCTGGACCTCCGGTTTTTCTCCCTCCATAATATAAACAGTATTTCGTCCCGCGCTGTGTTTCATGTGGAAACACAGATCATGGTGGCAGCCCGACGATAGCGCTTCTGGATGTCTTCACTTTTTTTGCGCGTGGTCAAAAGTTGTTCGTCACTTTTACGAGTTTTCTCTGCCCCGAAAAACCAACAGAAAGGCTTGCTACCAAAGGCAGCGCCACCCAACCCCTCCCCTTTCAAAACCTTTTGCACACCGCCTATGACTAGAGTACGACATGGCATTCTTCTGAAGGAAATATATTTTATTCAACAACAAACTAGTATGAAAGTAACTATAGTCCTGGAGCCCGTCAGTAGGAGCTTCCATCTCCCATATAGGTCTACGAGGCAGCGTTTTTACTGACCGATCTATTTTTAGAACACTTTATGGCACAAAAAGCCTAGGTGGAGTTTAAATTTCGTGTTAAGTGCGCATGCGTTTTTAGTCAGAATCTTTTGTTCAACTTCTCTTTGTTCTTGTTAAACAAAAGAAATCAAGAAATTCGGACTAAAATCGCCTGCGCAATAACACGACGCTTAAACACCAACTAGGCTTATTACAATTAACATGGGAATAACTCCAACTGTTCTAATTTCATCTATGTATGCTCTCTAACCAACAAACAAAGGATTAACCTAGCAACTGTATTCTAAAAATAGGTAGGTCAGGAAAAACGGTGCCTCAATTTTATAAGCCAGTTTGAGGCTCCTGCGCTCATCTATGCAATGTCTACATGTAGTTATCTAAATAACATACCAGCACCATCATTGAATCAGGTAACATCTGCAACGTTTAAGTTTCAGTAACGTACTGCAAAATTTATTCTTTGCAGTGTGCAATAAGTAACATAAAACGAAGATTTCTGAAAAATGAACACAAGCAATCTTAACGTTATAAAATGTCAATCATCAACAGATTATGCATTAGTAAACTATCCATCTCCTACCATTCCAGGTAAGAGGAAAGGTTCAAGGAACCCTTTGTCAAAATAGTTGTCATTTACTTTGCTTACTCGACCGGGGGACCACCCAAAGATTGAGCTATTCATATTTGCATCACGCACAAATCGTATAAGCTTCATTGTTGCTCGACCAATATAAAATATGAAATATAAAATTGTATGTCAAAAGCTGATTTTTTAAACTTCTAATCAAATGTACAATGAATCCTTAGAAATACATGGCTGATGTTAAATGTGCTGACTTCTTATATACAAAAATTTGTACCCGGCCGGCAAAACGGGTCTGCAAAACAAAAGAAAAGCTCACAACCTGGTATTTCAAGGTCCATCGATAGAGTCTCTTATCAGGACATTTGATACTGTGTTATACCTGCTCAAATGAAATGAAATTGTGAATACTGTTTCATTTTGTCTTCAATATTTTTGCTATAGCAAGCTCTGTTTTCCTGGAAATTGAAACATTGATTTCCTTTGCAGACTGTTTATTAACTAATCAGAACAGAACATTTACCACATCATTTTGCTTATCAGGACATTTGCATGTTGTTTTCTACCTGGCTCAAGTAAAACTGCCTGTGCAGATTTCCTGTGCAGACTCTGTGATAGATACTATGCCATTATACACTTTGCAAATAATTTTCAGTGGTTGAGCTGATTGAACGAGTGCTTGGAAATAGATGGCTGTTGTTAAATGTAAATGTTTTGTTGACTACTTATAAATATACAAAATTTTGTACCCAGCAATTACAAAACGGCCTGCAAAACAAAAGAAAAGCTCACAATCTGGTATTTCAAGGTCCATTGATAAAGAGTCTCGAAAATCAACAACTGTTTCATTAACTAACCAGAACAGAACGCCTATCACAACATTTGCTTATCATTTGCATATTGTTTTGTACCTGCTCAAGAAAAACATTTTGAAGAGGTATAACCAGGAATATGGAAAGTTACCCATTGATGTGAACAATACCATGTTCACTCTCAGCACATTTGCCAAGAACAAACCATCACATTGCCTATCTCTCCACTATAAACTCCACATTGTTTGAAGAAGGTTGCTTTTCTTCGTATTCAATATTGTCATCGGTTATATACCCTTCATAATTCGCCTTATTCTGAAGCATTTCAGAAACCATCCAAGCTCTTAATTAAGCTGTGCTGGCAAAGCACAAATGACAAAACATAATTAGAGCTTATGTGCATAAATGTACAGACTACATGCACATTGGACTGATAGAAAAAGGCCTTAATCCTGTGTGTTTTCCTTCTGCTGCACCAGGTATTCATTTATGACTTTGCCAAGTGGATCCTTTGACAGCAGATGATCCCTTAACTGACTTGGCAAGTCAAAGTTTTTTCTACCAAATGCTGCCTGATATGAGCGCTCTGAGACGTTGTACTGCTGTAGCTTTGCTTCTTCTACTGCACTTGGTACTTGCTTCAGGAAAGCCATTGCAGTACCACTATTAACGAAAACACCCAGTCCCTGTAAATTGAAAATAAAGTACTTACTGCTTGAAAATCAACATCCATTGACTATACTTCACTGGTTTCCATAATTAAACTTAAGGTGGATCGACCCAGTAATTTTGCACCCATACCAACCAATTTTGAACCTCTCATATAAAAACAGATTGATTTCTATCGCACAGCCAAGATAACTCACATACTATACAAATAGACTGAAATACATGTCAGTACAAAAGTTGGGGAGATCGGAGATAGTATCACGTGACAATTGGGCCACGCCTACGTTTACTCTCCCCTAGTTTTAGGCTGTACCACAACTTTTTTGATAAATGCTATATGGTACCTCAACATTGACTGATTGCCTATGTGTAACCGAAGTTTGACCATAATTCTACAAGCCCGATCTGAATATATTTTAGGATTTATAAATCAGGGCTATAATTTATGTGAAATTCAGTGTTGGTACTTCATGGTTAAAGATGGAAGTTTTTTTATAGCTAAGGCGGTGATTACATGAGGCCGGTACGAACTCAGAGCGATCTGAGTTCGTATCGGCTCTCATACATTTCTTTACATGCATTTACATGAAGGGGTGATGAATGGTCCCTCCAAAAAGCATTTTTCTCGCGATATTCTAGGCGTTCTCGAATTATCGGATTTTGAAATCATGATTCTCATTTTTTTCTCGGATCTCGGATTTTCTCTCTATAAGGGATTTATACTTAGAGGCAATTGAATTCTCGATCTCAGATTTAGAAAAATCGAATTCTCGATCTCGGATTTTGAAAATGGCGTTCTCGAATTTGACCATTCGCCACCCCTACATGAGGCCGGTCAGAAAAAAGGCCTTACCGGCACGAGTTCATTCCGGTTGTGGACCTGACACGAACGACTTTCTAGTCTGTACTGGTCTCACGTTAACACGATCAAAAAGGTGGTGATTACATGAGACCGGTATGAACACAGATCGCTCTGAGTTCGTACCGGTCTCATGTAATCACCGCCTCATTCTATTTGTTATTGTTCAAGGAAGGGGTGGTGGTGTCTTTCTGGAGGAGGAACCCTACCTAATCCAGGTCACCAATCATAGCCATAGAATTTCATTAACGAAATTAAGACTTACTAATCACTGTCTAGAAATTGAAACTGGGCGCTATAAAAGGCCCTACAAACCCAGTGAAAGAATTTGCAAAATTTGCCACGAAGAAGTGGAAGACGAACAACATTTTTTGATCCACTGAAAAATATATAAAGATAAGCGTGATGAGCTAATTTGAAAAATAGAGGAAATAGAAAATGTGAAATTCAAAAAATTGTCTGACAAAGTCTGCTTTCACTTTTTGATAAATTACTCAGGTAAAAATACGAAAGTACAAAAAGCTATTGCAAGATTTG
Organism: Scolanthus callimorphus; assembly: GCA_033964015.1. NCBI lineage: Eukaryota > Metazoa > Cnidaria > Anthozoa > Actiniaria > Edwardsiidae > Scolanthus > Scolanthus callimorphus. The sequence continues at coordinate 18,075,331 of CM066914.1, read as the reverse complement.
TACACGAGTGCTTCCTCCTCCCGAAAGACACTATAATTAAATAGTAATAATTATATCTCTTTTTAAATAAGTTTTATTTGGAACACCAATCCATGTACTTTTGTATACGATGCCAAATAAAAAATATCTGTCTGTCTGTCTGTCTGGAGGAAGCACCCATGTTCACTGTCTGGCTGGCTGGCATGAGGGGGGGGGGGGGGGGGGGGGGGCATGGATATTTTCTGGAACCACTCAATTCTAGAAGAAGAAGAAAACACCCCACCACTTAAAAACCCCACAACCATCTGGAATTTCCAAAGGAAAATACAGTATTGAAATTGAAAATAACCAGGTGAATTGACCCCCCCCCCCCCGACCCTCTGGAATTTCCAATTGGACAATGCCCCCTAAAGAAAATATTTTGTATTTAACATACATTATGCCAAAATAAAAACCTAACAGAGGTACTAGTCAGAGTAAGTACATCACTTCCCTTGCTGTTGAAATCATTGAAGCCTTTCAAAACTTCTTTTCATAGTTTCTTATCAAAATTGTTGACAATGCAAACTTGGCCATGAAACAGATTCAATCAGAGAACAAAGAGCCAAGGGAACGGAATGCAAGATAGTATTAAGGGCATGGCCAGTTGAATGTTTTAAAAAAGTTCTACAAATTTATTTTTTAAACCTTTTGTAAAATGTTTGCTATTATTAGACTATTTTTATTTTTTGCAATCAAATACATTTCTGTTTGCCTTTTCTCTCAGAATTGCAAATGCATGCTTAATTCTTCGGAGGAGTTTGTGATGAATATAAACAAAAATGTTTTTTTGGGGAAAAAATGCCATGTGAACATGTTTTTAACTGTTTTCTACTCCTGATCATGTGATGATGGGTGTGGCCTTGTGAGCTCACAGATGGGAAACTTTTGCAAGTTTGGTAAAATTTGAGCAAGCTGTCCAAATTAGAGCTATTTCAAAGTTCCCTAGCAACGAAGCTTCTGAGCACCATTACAAAATCATCAGATAAGATTCATACCTCCTCTTCCAGGTGTGACATAGCATCTGCCACATCATCTTTAGCAGGTCTTGTGCTTGCATTGTATTTGCTTCTGATGGTACGCATGTGTACTACAGGCCCTGCATGCTCTAGGATCTTCTTCTCCAGTTGGTGGTTTCCTCCCAAACACGTCATGTTTGAAGGATCTAAAATCTGGAAAAAAACATTTTAAGTTTTGCTATTTAAAAGTTTCATATTTTTATTGTGTTATGATGAATTTCACAAGGGGGAAGGGAAGGTGGAAGGGGGTAGTTAATCTGAACAAAATATTAAATAAAGTCAAAGGCAACCCCACAAATTTTGCTTGTTTAATGGTCTGAGTTATTTCTCCTTAAAATAATAAAATAGGCTACAACGCAAAAAGTCCCTCAATAACACCAATCAAAGGACTCGATGAGCTAAACTCATTCATGAGGAAGGGATGAACCAGTAGGAGACCCTCTAATACCATAATATTGTGTCCAAAAATTGCAAATACTGTAATATCACATCCAAAATTGAAGCCAAACAAGCTTTTTTCTCACAGTATAACAGCTTCAAAATGACCATGGAAAAAGAAATTGTGCCTCACTGCTCTATTGAATCACTGCAGACAAAGATTACCAAATTACTGTTATTTTAAATCTTTTTTCCCGAAAGATCGCATGTTTTAAAGATGTCAGAAGTTTTTTGGGGGGCAACAATATCATTGACATTCAGCAATATTCAAGTGGTTTTGATTTCTAGCTCAGTGTACCATAAATTTAATTATCTTGAGCTTTTTTTATCTCTCAACTGTATTTTTCACTGGAAATATCTAGAGTGGTGGAAGGTCATATCTATAGCCCCTTCCCTGGGAGGGCTATGAATAATTTCAGGAATCACCACACAACATTTTTTCCCATAACATGTTCAAATATATTAGTTTAGAAAATGTGTTGTATTTAAGTACCTTATCAATGGCTTTCTTCTGAGCTCGGAAATACTTCATAAGTTCAATAGCATACTGCACAAATGTCTTTCCTATGACTCTGGAAATTGTTCCATAACACTGGAATATTGCTCTGCGCGTGTATGTGTAAAGAACATACAAAATCACTGCCAGTCTAACAACTTGTCTTCTGTCCTTGCCAATCTCTGCATCATCTGGCATGAGTACTCCCATTTTCCATTTGCTATTCAACATCTTGCATATTTCTGCATCAAAGTCATCATACAGAGCCAATGCATCTTCTGAGAAAGTGTATGTAACACCTTCTGTGTGATCTCTATATACTGCATCATAGATTTCTGAGAGATCTTTTAGATTTGATTCTTGAAGTTTGAGCACATATCTCTCTGATTCTTTGCGCGTCATCGCAGTTGGCTTGACAACAGAGTACAGAAACCGCTGCTCAAATCCATTTTTAGATGACGCCATGCATGGATAGATTTCAGAGAAAAAGTTTTTTACCTGTATAAATCCTCCCAACGATACACTGGTTTCTTCCGTGCTCACCCGTGAAGTGTTATTTCCAATGTTGCAGGTTATGGAATCGCCATCGTAAAGCCTGCAAAGCGTGCCCACGTCTCTTTCTGATATGATGGAACGCAGCGTGTCGTACATCTCATCGCCGAGTATAGCTGCCACTCCTTTGTGCTGAATAAGGTGTTGCCTCAGACCGGCCTCTGTGAATGGGCTGTTCCCCAAAAATTTGTACCCCCCTATCGAGGAACCTGGAAATTCCACAGGGTCGCTGTGTTTAGCCCTGGAATTTCCACAGGGTTTGTCTATTTTGACCCGGATTTCCACGGGGCCCGCGATTTTGACCCTGGAATTTCCACGGGGTCCGTGATTTGACCCTCGAATTTCCACAGGGTATTCATTTGCAACTGTGGAATTTCCACAGACCCACAAGAGAATGAGGAATTTCCACAGGGGTTGTACAGAAGTCTGGAATTTCCACAGGGGTAGAGCTTTTTTCTGAAAATGGAGTTCCTGATAGGGGGTACAGATTTTTTATGGACAGCCCAATTTGTCAAGCAAAATGGGAGCATTCGCATTTTCTTTCTCCACATATGTCAGGGGAATCTTAACTCCATGCTTGAAGGCTTGGCTTTTTCCTGATAAGGGGGGAGAGATACAGAGGCTAAACAAACTGAAATTCTCGGTATATGGCTCTTGGGCAGATGGCTTGACAAAGGAACGTGATCCAAGCAGAACAGCTATGCTGGGCAAGATGGCCATCAGCATCAATTCTTTCACGACGTTGTGAGCAAGCGAAAACTCCTCTAACCACTCGGTAAAATACACTGGCGCAATATTGTTCCACTGTAACTCGATTTCTGCAGCTCCCTTAGCAATGGAAGCGATAAAATCGTCTGTAAGTTTGGCTTTTTTTGGTGGGGAACGCTTTAAAGACGCCATATTGTTGAAATGTTGGCAGGAAAGTGGCGGGAAACACAACAAGCCGTAAAGGGATGCTGGGTAAGTTTACCCAGAATCCTCCAGAAAAGCCTCGTTTCTATGTTTTGCTAAGTACGCCACTACGCCAATTATTTCCCTGTTCAAACGGTGCGATTTAAAATGTACTTTTAAACTGTTTGCTTATTTCACCGAGTTGTTGTTTTCCAATATTTATATACGCTTTTTTATACGAACTTTTTTTTTCTTGAGTTCGAAGTCGCTTCTAATCTTCTGCTCCACAGGAATCCCAATGGGCTGACCGATAACCTCACTCCCAGGCGCTGGCCGTGCATAGAGTTATTTTCAATATGGCGGAGGCCTGCGTGAGGGAATCCGCAGTGTTCCAAGTTGGCTCATGATGGGTTTGCGTAATCATTTTTACGGTTTGCAATTTTATGGACTCTTATTTATTTCCGTCCTTCTGGTGTGCACAGTATTCGGTATACCGCACAAAGAAAAACATTATAGTTATTTACAGGATGTACTGAAAAATCTGCCAGAAGATTCGCCACCACCTCTCACTGTTGAGCCTCCGCCTTTATTTTTCCGGTCGACGCTATTAGATCCATATAATTATTTGAGGCCAAGGTTGATCCTGTGGGATCCAATTTCACAGCGTTCATTAAATAATGGTATTGTCAAATGTCCAAGATGTGCTGGAGCGGAAGTTTTTCTCCGAACGGCTCATTGGAAAGATGGCAGAACAGCTCGCAATTCTCCAAGATTACTGTTCTCACACACTGGAGTCACTTACCTGGTTAGTCGAGTGTATCGATGCAACAGAGGTCATGAAATTGTGGCCCATGATGATTCTATTCTTAGGCTTTTTCCTTACCAAGCACACTTGCCGTTTTTGCTTAGTCACATCAGTGGAATTATGAGAGATCTTTACAAGACTTGTGTATTGTATAGCCAGAGCGGGTTGAAGGTAGAGCAAATAGAATGTCTGATTGCTCAACAGCATCTTGAATATTTTGAAGAGAGGCGTGACATGTTTGAGGAAGAAAGAAAACTTGTTCAACAAATGTCAAGTGAGAATGTCAACATGGTTCCACAATTTCCAACTTGTCTGCCAGATGAACTTAAAGCACCAAGTAATGATTTTATTTGCCAGTGCATTATCCACGCATATCAGGAGAATGAAATGCTTTACACACAGTGCATGGCACAAACTAGTGCCAATTTGTGGATATCGTGTGACCACACATTCAAGGTAGCAGCCAATATAGGATTAGTGCGCAAGTCAGACAATAAATGGCAGAAACAGTATGATACAATGTTCTGTATTTTAAATGAAGCTGGAATGGTACTGGCATGGCAGTTGACTAAGGGAACTGCATTTGACAATGTCAGGAATCTGCTGGAGAATTTAAAACACAGATTTGATGAGCAAAATGCAAATGTCAAGCTATGTGCCATTGATAACTGTTGTGCCTGGCGAAAAAAACTTCAAGAAGTTTTTGGCCCTGACTTTCTTGTAAAGTTAGATTTATTCCATGCAATTCAGAGAACCGTTAAGTGCATACCAAAGAGGCATCCATTTGCATTCCATTGTTGCCAAGCGTTCAGGCTTATAGTGCGGGACAGATCAGATATGGGAGAAAAACGCACTTTGCCAACACCAGCCCCACAAGTAATAATGGAAAATATTAACAAATTCTTGGACACATGGAAAGATATTTCTCATAATAATCAACCAGTGCTTCCAGCTTCAGCATTAAATGAAATTGAAAAACTGAAAGTACATGCCAGAGAGGGCTGTCTCTCGGGTATCCCAGTTGGATGTGGGAGTGAGCGAAATGAAAACTTGCATAAGTGCATTAGATTAGCAGCCTCAAAGGGGCGCATTGGAGTTCTCTTGGCAGTTACTCTTATCACATCTTTCTTGTACAGATGGAATGAGATTCAGAAAGCAAGAAGTAGTGGTGTTAAAACTAAAATCTATCCTCCTATAACATCAAGAAAAATGAGCTCTTGCAATCCAGTGCTTCTCTCACAAAAGAACAATTTGGAATAGGAGTTTCGAAGTTGCGAGCAAGCTGTTCCACTCTTCCTGCATCATATGAGAATTGCAGTTGCTATTCTTTGAATGAAGTACAAGATGTCATGAGTAGGGCATTTGATGATGACAGCAGTTGTGAAACTGACACTACAGCTGATGAAGATGAAAATGACATAGATTTCAAAGACATAGGAAATGCAGCATTTGAACATGCTCTCAACTTATACTATATAGTAAAGGATCTGCCAAGTGTCATCAGCCAAGCTGTGAATACTAATCACTTCCATCTTATGGGAAGTCATGCACTGTTTTCCTTTGGAACAATGTTATCTGAATGTGATTTAAATGCAAGTAATAGGCTTGAGGAACTTCTTTTTAACTACAACTTCGCAAGAATACCTGTTGCACCTGATGGTGATTGTTTATTTTCAAGCATAATTTTCCAATTGAAGCAAATGATATCATCTGGGAACTCTGATCTGGTTCAACACCTAAACAATATTGACTTCAATGTGTTACAGGAAAATGAAAAGTCAGCAATTTGTCAGTTGAGAGCTTTGATGGTTTCTGAAATGCTTCAGAACAGAGTGAATTATGAAGGGTATATAACCAATGGCAATATTGAATACGAAGAACAAGCAACCTGCTTCAAACAATGTGGAGTTTATAGTGGAGAGATAGGCAATGTGATGGTTTTGTCCTTGGCAAATGTGCTCAGAGTGAACATGGTATTGTTCACATCAATGGGTAACTTTCCAATAATCCCGGTTACCCCTCTTCGCAATATTTGTACACAGCAAACTTTGTATCTTGCCTTCAATCATTTTGGTGGTGGACACTATGATCCTGTTGCAGAAACACAAGATGGAACCAACTCTGAACAAAACACTGCTCCAAAATGCAAAGAGGAAGCAGACACATGTAGTGTAGCAAAAGAAGAGAAACAGGGATGCGGTTGTGGAAGAGGAGCAGCAAAGAAAACCTCTAGCAAATTCTGTTATCAGGAACCCGGTGGACGTAGGACACTCTGTCCTTGCTACCGTGACTGGAAGGCGTGTACAGAATTATGTAAATGTAACAATTGTTTTAACACAATTGGCAAAAGACCAGAGGATAGTAATAATAAACGACTGCCCAGAAAGCGTAATAGGCATGGTCTGCAATCAGGAGCAAAAGACAGTTTGTCATTCATGGAAAGTAAAAATGAAGGTTTAGCCAATCCAGCCTGGACAAATTTGGAACACATCCTTGTAGAAGTTATTGTTGATAAGTTTATCAGACATCTTGGGGAAGCAACCACTGAAAATGTTTGCAAAGTGTATAATGGCATAGTATCTATCACAGAGTCTGCACAGGAAATCAGTGTTCCAATTTCCAGGAAAACAGAACCTGCTATACGAAAAAAGATTGAAAGCATAAAGAAACAGGCAGTACTCTTCCGGCAGTTTTACTTGAGCCAGGTAGAAAACAACATGCAAATGTCCTGATAAGCAAAATGATGTGATAAATGTTCTGTTCTGATTAGTTGATGAAACAGTCTGCAAAGGAAATCAATGTTTCAATTTCCAGGAAAAAAAATATTGAAGACAAAATGAAACAGTATTCACAATTTCATTTCATTTGAGCAGGTATAACACAGTATCAAATGTCCTGATAAGAGACTCTATCGATGGACCTTGAAATACCAGGTTGTGAGCTTTTCTTTTGTTTTGCAGACCCGTTTTGCCGGCCGGGTACAAATTTTTGTATATAAGAAGTCAGCACATTTAACATCAGCCATGTATTTCTAAGGATTCATTGTACATTTGATTAGAAGTTTAAAAAATCAGCTTTTGACATACAATTTTATATTTCATATTTTATATTGGTCGAGCAACAATGAAGCTTATACGATTTGTGCGTGATGCAAATATGAATAGCTCAATCTTTGGGTGGTCCCCCGGTCGAGTAAGCAAAGTAAATGACAACTATTTTGACAAAGGGTTCCTTGAACCTTTCCTCTTACCTGGAATGGTAGGAGATGGATAGTTTACTAATGCATAATCTGTTGATGATTGACATTTTATAACGTTAAGATTGCTTGTGTTCATTTTTCAGAAATCTTCGTTTTATGTTACTTATTGCACACTGCAAAGAATAAATTTTGCAGTACGTTACTGAAACTTAAACGTTGCAGATGTTACCTGATTCAATGATGGTGCTGGTATGTTATTTAGATAACTACATGTAGACATTGCATAGATGAGCGCAGGAGCCTCAAACTGGCTTATAAAATTGAGGCACCGTTTTTCCTGACCTACCTATTTTTAGAATACAGTTGCTAGGTTAATCCTTTGTTTGTTGGTTAGAGAGCATACATAGATGAAATTAGAACAGTTGGAGTTATTCCCATGTTAATTGTAATAAGCCTAGTTGGTGTTTAAGCGTCGTGTTATTGCGCAGGCGATTTTAGTCCGAATTTCTTGATTTCTTTTGTTTAACAAGAACAAAGAGAAGTTGAACAAAAGATTCTGACTAAAAACGCATGCGCACTTAACACGAAATTTAAACTCCACCTAGGCTTTTTGTGCCATAAAGTGTTCTAAAAATAGATCGGTCAGTAAAAACGCTGCCTCGTAGACCTATATGGGAGATGGAAGCTCCTACTGACGGGCTCCAGGACTATAGTTACTTTCATACTAGTTTGTTGTTGAATAAAATATATTTCCTTCAGAAGAATGCCATGTCGTACTCTAGTCATAGGCGGTGTGCAAAAGGTTTTGAAAGGGGAGGGGTTGGGTGGCGCTGCCTTTGGTAGCAAGCCTTTCTGTTGGTTTTTCGGGGCAGAGAAAACTCGTAAAAGTGACGAACAACTTTTGACCACGCGCAAAAAAAGTGAAGACATCCAGAAGCGCTATCGTCGGGCTGCCACCATGATCTGTGTTTCCACATGAAACACAGCGCGGGACGAAATACTGTTTATATTATGGAGGGAGAAAAACCGGAGGTCCAGGTGAAAAACCCTCGAATTCGGCGTGAGATAAAACTCGAGTCACGCGTTAACGCCGCGTATCGAATACAGGCGGGAGGTGAAAGGCAAGCGAATAAAGCTCACGCCTACGAAACGCTGTCGTAACTGTCCTAAAATGGAGTAAAAATAGATTCAAAATTGTTCAAGCCTTCTGCCGCCTCATTGTGATATGAGTGTGTCGTCAAAACGGCAACCGATAGTCCCACTTTTCTATTATCCGGTTATATCAGTTTCTCATTTAAAGTACCGGTGGCTAAATAATTTTAAGAGCCTAAGTAATGTGGACTGTGGACAATATTCAACCTTGTAAAGTGGTGTGGACTGTGGAAAAAGACTAACTTACCTACTGTGGACTGTGGACGACACATTCAACCTAATATTTGGTGTGGACTGTGGAAAAAGACCAAAGCTGTGGACTGTGGACGACATATTCAGCCTGATATGCAGTGTGGACTGTAGAAAAAGACTGACATACTGTGGACTGTGGACGAAGTATTTAGCCTTATAGTAGTACCGTGGACCGTGGACCATGGAAAAACGGCTTCCTTACCTCACTGTGGACTGTGGACTGTGGAAAAAGACCAACGCTGTGGACTGTGGACGACACGTTTAGCCTGATAAGTAGTGTGGACTGTAGAAAACGACTAACTGACAATCTGTGGACTGTGGACAACAAATTCGCTTGATAAGCAGTGTGGACTGTGGAAAAAACTAACTGACCAACGCTGTGGACTGTGGACGACAGCCTGATCAGTAGTGTGGAATGTGGACTGTGGAAAACAACTCACTGATCTACTGAGGACTGTGGACGATAAATTCAAACTCATATTTGGTGTGGACTGTGGACTGTGGACTGTGGAAAAAGACTAACTGACCAAAGTTGAGGACGAAATATTCAGCCTGATAAGTAGTGTGGACTGTGGAAAAGACTAACTCGACATACTGTGGACTGTGGACGGCACACTCAGGCCAAGTAGTACCGTGGACCGTGGACTTTGGAAACAATCTTCTTTACTTCGCTGTGGACTGTGGACGACACGTTCAATCTAAGTGTAAGAACTTATCTTGCTGTGGACTGTGGACCGTAGAAAATGAACCATCTCTGAGCGGGGTGGCCTAATGTGTGTGTGGACTGTGGACAGAGAGGGATTTATAATGTGTGTGGACTAGGTGGACTAGTTCTGTAGTTCTAACAACAACTTTTGTGTGGACTGTGGACAGAGGATAAATGAGAGTTTGGTTAATCATGTCATAATGCTGAAAGGAAAACATGAAAACATCTAAAATGTCAGTCAGCTGTTATCGTTGAAAATAACTTTAACACTTGAAACTGATGACGTAAACTGTGCTCCGGTACCTACAGAAAGAACCCAATATTGAATCAAGATCGTGATTCGAACGCTGAAAACCGTTATATCACATTCACTCACGTTATAACAATGTCGAGAATCCGGTGAAGCTATAAAATATAAAATTTTTGCAAAGTTCTTTAGATACAATGTTGAAAATCGACTTTCAGCTTGGGTTAAATGGGGCGAAAAGGGGGTTTCTTTTCAAATTTGAGAACGTTTTTATTTTGTGGCACTCTTAGCCTCGATGTTCTTATAAATACGTGATGCTTATCAAAAAAAGAGAAAGGTGTTTGACGTCATCTTTTTGACTAAAATATCTATGAAAACCATTTAGTGAAAATAAGGCCCTTGTAGTAATGACATGAGCTTTGGGTGTAATGATCATAAGAAATGCTAACGAGAAATGTAGGACACCAGGGGCCCATTTCTCGAACTACCTATTTTCGGGGCCCGAATTTTTTGGGTTTTGCACAGGGAGCTCACCTTTACAGTTTAAATCAAGAAAAATAATAAAAATCTTTCCATTTTTCGCTGAATAAAACGAAAGGAAATCTATTTTCTTTGCTGCGTTCTAGCGTTCTGGTCTTTTCTGATTGGCTAATTATGCTTTGCCCAGACTCGCCCACTAGGGCCTCATTACCACGAAATGTCTTCCGTCTGGCGCTAACCTCGTAAAAAGAGACAAGGGATGAAACAACTTTGAGTAGCCCTCGGAAAACGCTTCTAAAAAATAAAAGATTTAGGAATTATCGCCCAAAACTCGAGAGAGTTATTGATGAATGATTGCTTTCAAATCCTGGTGTGATTCTAACACAATCAAGCTAAATTCAAGCCCCCGCGGGGCCACAAATTTAAACCTCGATTTTCATCTCGGAAACCGTACGCCGGGGAGGACGGAAGTAAAATTCTCGCTTCCGGTTATAGGCAGGGCAGCACACGTGTGTCGCATTTTAACGCGGGAACAATGAGCTTTGCGCCAACATTCGAAAGCTCAGCAGAGTGCTGCATTTCATTCAGTCAACGAAATTATAACTACACTTGTTCAAATGTTTTTCGTCTCAAAACATTCATTTCTGAGCGAATGTCTGTTTGAAAGCATTCCATGAACTCTCGAAAGACGAAACGCTTCAGTTTTCATTTCTGCGCGACTGTCTGAAAAGTAATTTCTTCGCATGAAACCACTTCTCCCCTAAAATCAGTGTATACTATACACTTAATGACTGCGTCCGAGGGAAACAGCGAGTTTTGTTTTCACCGAGAATCTCGATGTTTCCCGAGACGAAGTCGAGGAAAACAAAACTCGCTGATTCCCGAGGGTGCAGTCATTAAGTGTTTTATTATATAGCAAAAAGAAAATACGGTAAACATGGGTAAAAATAGTCCGCCGAAATTTCTCGCTCTAGCGATGTCGCCCGCGCGGGCAACAATTTTTCAATTGTAGCCCGCGCGGGCTACATTGAATTTGTAGCCCGCCACGTGACCATGATAGAACCAATCAGAGCGCGCGCTTGATCGAATAAACACGAGCTATATAATAAAATCCATTATTCTTTGATCGGCAATGGAAAGCACAACATTCCGCTACCTCATTGTTGCCACACTGCACTGAGCTCAATTTAATTTATTTGCAAGCTTTCAAAAATAGTTCCCGAACTTGAAAATTATAATTATTTACACGCTGGCACCAACCACCCCCAAAAATGCGTCATCCAAACTTTGACTCTACACAACTTTCCATCCAAACTGGCTATTTTGATCAAATTTGGTACATAGGATGACATCACAATGACAAAAATTTTCCATTACTTTTGACGTCACTATGATGTTTTGTGACGTCACCAGAGATTGCGCAATCGTTTGATCATTTTTACGAATTGGAATATGCACTATTTCTGTAATGGCGATGATACACCTCAGCAAGAGATGTTGAAAACCGAAAACCGTTTGTTGATAGCATAAAAAACAGCTGAGTTCTAGTTTTTCAAAGATTGACCCCCTCCCCTCCCCTAAATATTTTGTTACAGTAACAAATGTATGGTAAAACAAACTCACTGGTATTTTTTTTCGAGTATTTCGTCAATTGAACTGATTTCTGTTGTTAAGTGCCAAGCAAAATGGTATCTAAAATCGTATGATTTTAAAATTTTGAATTTCGTCCTTAGAGCGAAGATATAAAGCGTTGTTAGATTGTGACGTCATAATCTATGACGTCATGAGTTTACATTTTTGGATTTTAAACACGGAAAATAGATGATCGAGAATGGAAATGATTGCAATTCTTTTGTAGTCAACTAGTATAACTTATATACTAAGATATTTGACTGTGGAATGACGTTACCCTACAAAAATTAATTATTTTGTATTTTTTTCAATTGTTAAGGTAGAACCAACCTTATACGAATCATTAAAAAATCATAACTCAGCTAATATAAACCTAAAACGCAAACGGTTTTCGATTTTCAGCTTCTCTTGTTATAATCTATCATTGCCGCTACAGAAAGCAAGCAGATTTGACATAATAAAAAAATAGTCCAATAATTACGTCATCCCCAGTGACGTCACAAGCACCATGGTGACCACTCAATAGGTGAAAAATGTGTGTCTTCATAATGTTATCCAATGTACGAAGTTTGGTAAAAATAGACACAAAGGATAGAAAGTTATGTCGAGAATTGATTTTTGCCCACGTTTTGATGACTCATTTAGGGGGGTGGTTGGTCCCAGCGTGTTATTTGTGTCCTTCTACAAATTAGGTCAATAAGCTGACTACAATGATCACTTTCCCAGAGTCGATGATGGCAGTCACTGCTGCCAAAAAAATAACTGGGTCGTACGCGTAACGGTCATGACAATCACAATTCACTTCCGGTCTTTTGTAGCAATCTACTTCCGTCCTCCCCGGCGTACGGTTTTTCGAGACGAAAATCGAGCGGTTGTTTCATCCCTTGTCTCTTTTTACGAGGTTAGCGCCAAACGGAAGCCATTTCGTGGTAATGAGGCCCTAGTGGGCGAGTCTGGGCAAAGCATAATTAGCCAATCAGAAAAGACCAGAACGCAGGCAAAGAAAATAGATTTCCTTTCGTTTAAGGCTGTTCGTTAATTACGTCGCAGGGAGGGCTGGTGGTTTTTTTTCTGCTCGTAGGTTTTGTGAAAACTTACCCCCGTACAAAAAAAGTAGTTTCAATTTCTACCCCTTTGAAAAACGGCTATTTGAAATTTTACCCCCCTCCCCCTGCGCGCTAATTGACTAAGCTACAATGTAAGCATCAAAATGGCGTCTACACTAAGTACGATTGTTGAAGAGGATGTACCGGTAGAACAAGCTCTAACTGGCAAGAAAAGAGAGGAGAAGTTCGACAGAAACCATTAGTAGGAAATCTTTAGTTTGCTTAGGACACTCCGGATTTATACAGTGCTCTGCGTTTCACGCAATTGCACTCAATCTCAGTCCTAGTCTGTTGAAAATTTGCATGACACTGAAATGCACCCCCCAAAAGTTTCGCGTGTTCTAAAAATTTACCCCCAAATTTTTCAACGTTCTGCAAAATTTACCCCCCCTATAAAACCACCAGCCCCCCCTGCGACGTAATTAACGAACAGTCCCTTATTCAGCGAAAAATGAAAAGATTTTTATTATTTTTCTTGATTTAAACTGTAAAGGTGAGCTTCCTGTGGTTTTGGGTACCCGAAAAACGCGGGTGAAAACAATGGAAAGTTTTCGGGGACGCTGCTTTCCCGAGATTTTTCAGGTGATATTTTGTCGATTTGATGCGTTTTAATGGAATATGGAAATTTCGTTTTCGTTACGTAAACACATAATATCCACAAATATGAAGTTCTAGACTATAAGCACGGATGGAAAGAAAGCGAACTTGAGGACCAATCTAAATGTTGAAGCAAACTTTTCGGGCCCAGAAAAACGCGCACCAAACCACTTGGTTCTTTTAAAAAAAAAACGGGAATTTGGTAGGTTCAAGACAAAAGAAAAGCCTATGTTTTGGCCAGTCTTCTCCTGGAAGGTTTCTTTAACGGCGCGCGCTGGAACTCGAGCCAACACCAGATAGAGAGAAAAAAAAAGAATAGATGTTTGTGATGATTGGTAATATTTCGATCGACTTAACATCGTTATTTGCGGCTCAAACTTTGTTGTCATTAACTATCTAGCAATATCATGTTCATGTAAAACCTAAAGCAATAAAAGCAAAAAAGAAAGAGACTTACCGAAATTATCCAGCCAAAAGGACAACAGCGTTTTTAGTCAATAGGGGGAATTCACAAATGATTTTATCACAACTGCACCTGCAAGTTAACTTACTCTCTACGGGTAATAACGCATCTGAAAAGTATCAATTTTGATTGGGCGATAACAACGTAGATGGCTCATTGAGAAAACGTAAAGGCCCATCACCAACCGACAGCCTTTGCGGACTCTTAGCCAATCAGAGCACCCGAAAAACAATGGATCAATTTGAAAACAAAAGAAAACGAGGCGCAAAGGCTCCCGGTTGGTGATGGGCCTTTAAAAACACACTCGACCAAATTAACGAAAGCTATATTGAGGTTGCTTTTTGGATATTATTTCCTATAATTATTATTTTTCTTATAACAGACATGGCGAACATTTGGTGATCTATACAGGAAAACAGACAAGCAAGTGTTTTCTTGGGATCTTTTTTTTAAGATAAAAGGCGCTCGCATGTCGTAATGCTGCAGTGGGGAGTATAATTTAATAGACATCTGGCCAATAGCTCTGACAGCTTAGAAGCTTTTTACAATCCAGCAATGATCTCGTTAGAACATTTACATTTACAACGAGAAACCTTTTTATGGCAAGTCAAGTGTTTTATGGCAGCCGGCAGCTGTCCTGACTCTCTCCCTCTATTCCATATTCTTTAACATCACCTTCTTCATCATTTGTTCAAACAAAGACCGACTAATGAATGATAAATATAACTTATCACCATGCTTCACGTAAAGGCAGCTTATCACTGCTTTGCGTGTTATGTACCTTCTTTTCGTTCTTTTTTTTTTCTAGGGTTTTTTCCGTTGAAGAGAAAGTGTTTTTCTTTTCATGATTATACAAGCAAAATTTTACAGGAAAAGTCGACACAACGTAGAGAGCGACAGACGAGAAGTGAATGTAACAGAAACTGTCAAGTGTGGCATGAGATGGGCCTGTGATATTTAAATTGTGTAGTACCCTACTAGGCAAAAAGGTAAATATTCCCAATTAATTATTCATTTTCTCTGAATATTACGAAACATGTAGAGAGGGAGAATGAAAACGACAAGAGTTGTTCGAATAAACGAAACTTTCTTTTTAATTTTTTCTTATAAGAACCACAGGCGCGGTTTCCGAAGCCAGACGTACAAGACCGCTAGATCATTGCTTCTTGCCATTAAATAGCTTTAAAATTTTCTTTTTGTTCTGGTCTCGGTCAAAGTTGGTTCATATTGTGAGTTGAACTTTGTTCTTCTGTGTCGCATGTCTTTCGGATGAGACAATAAACAAAGGTCTTGTCTCGCTTCACTACTCTACCCAGCCTCATGGGGGACGTTAAAGAACCACTGGGGACGTAATAAACCCTCCAGCAGTGACCACCCTCAGTGTCTGTGCTTATGACCGCTTGGCGGGGGACCCAGCGCACATTTTTTTAGCTATTGTCTACAATTACGGCCACTCTGGGGTTTTCAGGTTTTTCGCGATAAAAAAACAATGCATGCGAGCAGGGTATTTGGCTACATCGACGCAAATGTGCAAACGTGTAATTGTCTACAATTACGGCAACTCTGGGGTTTTCAGGTTTTTCGCGATAAAAAACAATGCATGCGAGCAGGGTATTTGGCTACATCGACGCAAACGTGCGTCGACTTGCGTAAACATGCGTTTCGTTTGGCCAGGGGCCCGTTTCTCAAAACGCCCGGTAACTTATCGGACCCGTAAACCTACCCGTTAACACCTCCCGATATATTTGACTGTTTCTCAAAACTCCCGTTATTTGCGAAATCGTAAAAGTTCCCGTTAAATCGGCCGATTTTTTACAAGAGCTCTTGACCTCCCGTTAATTAACGGGAAGCATTTTGAAGTCTTAAAATAAGGTCGAAAATTGATTTGTTTTCCTGAAAATTTTTCACTCTAGGTAAAGCTTAGTTATTCAACTAGACTCTGCCAAGTCAAAATTACCGAAAACTTACTCTTTATCCTTCAAAACTAACCATTTTCTGGCCTGTCTCAGGGTGAAAACTTGGCAGAGTGAAAACTTGGCAGAGTCTAGTTGAATAACTAAGCTTTACCTAGAGTGAAAAATTTCAGGAAAACAAATCAATTTTCGACCTTATTTTGAGACTTCAAAATGCTTCCCGTTAATTAACGGGAGGTCAAGAGCTCCCGTAAAAAATCGGCCGATTTAACGGGAACTTTTACGATTTCGAATATAACGGGAGTTTTGAGAAACAGTCAAAATATATCGGGAGGTGTTAACGGGTAGGTTTACGGGTCCGATAAGTTACCGGGCGTTTTGAGAAACGGCCCCCAGGGCTTAAATCTTGCGTTTGGTTGCGTCCTGTGTGCTTCTCAGGTATTTATTGGCTTGGGTTTCCCGTACGAAGGACCTGCTCCACTCGAAGCGATCGCAAGAGGATGTGTTTTCCTAAATCCAAAGGTGTGTCTCAGAATTAATACCATACAACATATCATCATTTATGAAATAGCTAAGATAGTACGCGCGCTCTGATTGGTTTAGAGCTGTTTCTCATTAAAACGCACAGCAGATGCAATGCTATTTTATAAAAGGAATGAAAATCGGATTTCAGTGGTTTATAATGCGATAAACGCACTTGGGATGTTGGAAAACAATCGAAAAGTTTGAAACTCACTCGTCTACTGCTCGTGAGTTTCAAACTTTCCTCGTGTTTTTCCAGCATCCCTCGTGCGTTCATCACATTTATAGGCCACAGAAATCCACTTTATGTGAAAACGTAGAAGCAGTAGCGCCGTAGACGTTATCTACAGTTTGGTATACTAACAAAGGACAGTCTACGGAACAGTTCCATATTTGGCAATACCTTGTTCTGAGCCTCTATTTCATGCAGCCCATTTTCCATGACAACGGCCGACGCTTTGATAAAATCACAGAAGCGGAGATTGTTTAGAAAAATACATCAACAACAACATGGGCTCGTACGCTCATCTATGTTGATTTGCGAAAATAATTTTTGCATGGTAATTAACTACAAGGGTCTAGTTATCTCGTGCTCGTGAATTGAATTCCTGAAAACTATGTTGAGCTGTTAAACTTTACCGTTATATCGAGACAACGATTTGCCGGATACCCGCTTTGGCTTACTTAACTTCAGCATTTTTGTACATGTCGTCATAAAATGAGTTAGACGCTGAAATTCAGAGCATAGCTATACTGACTAGTTTGGTTTCGCTAAGAGAAATTTGAAAGAAGAACTTGGCCGCTCTGGGAAATTGTTAGTGCATAATCAACATGCACCGTATTTAGCATCTGCGAGTGAATGAGGTCTGTGAACTTTTGGTCTGAATATCACATGAACTAGTTTAAATCGACAGAAATTCATATTAGCTATTTGTTATATATTGCTTGGGTACTATGTTACATGTATGTGATTATCATAACTCCACAAATATGACGAAATATTATTCAAATACTCATTAATTATTCATGACCTAATCAGCCAACCAGAGCTCTCATTTTGTACCACGTGCAGTACCTTGAAATCCCAGGAAGATACTGCAAGTGGGACTTGAAAACTTTTCAAGGTCTAAGGACCTTTGAACTATGAATATTCATAGTTCAAAGGTCCTTGGATCTAGAAAAATTTCTAGATCCAAGGACCTTTGAACTATGAATATTCATATTTTCAAGGTCCTCACACCCTCGAAAAGTTTCTACTAGTCATTCTTTGCGCGCGTCGTGCAAAGGCAGACCGTAGGAACCGCTCCGTGAGAAGACAAAAGTCTCCTCTCTCGAAGAAGTCAATACAAAGAATTTTTGTTCGAGACTATATGCTTGTGCGCCGCCAACCTCCATGTGGGACAGGCTTTATGGAAACACTCTTCATCTTTTCACTTCTGCGCATGACTAGTGACACAATCCAAGTTCATAATATTCATAATTTCAAGGCCCTCGCCATCGAAATGTTTTTGTACTACTCGGTCTTTGCGCCGTACAATGGCAGACTGTAGAAACCGTTACGTGAGAACACGGGTCTCCTCTCTAGGAGAAATATAATACAAAGGACCTTGTTCCAGACTATATGCATGTGCGCCGCCAACTTCCGTGTGGGACAGTCTTTATGGAGACAATCTTGACCTTTTCACTTCTGCGCATGACTAGTGACGCAATCCAAGTTTCACAAGTAAAAAAATAAGATCATATTGATAAATCCTGTTGTTTAGGTAGGGTACAGAGGGGTTGGTGATATTGAATATTATGTCACAGGCTATTATCTGAGTATTTCAAATGACTAAAAATTTGAATGGAGATGTTTCAACATTGATCGTTTTCCCTCTGTGTTGGCTAATTAGGTCATGAATAATTATTGAGTATTTGAAGTAATTCAAAAGCCTCCTATTCGGACTTGACGGGATTTCAAAGCCCACGCAATTAGTTCCAGTCCTCGGCTTCGCCTCGGACTGGAACTAATTGCGCGGACTTTGAAATCCCGTCAAGCCCTCATAGTCGGCTTTTAAATATTACTTCAAAATATGAAATACATTCTGAAACCGCAAAATTCATGCTCGCGCCAAAAGCCGATTTTTGTACACCTTGTCATAAACGCGCAACATAAACATCGTACGTCCCATGCGAATCCCCTATCATTGAACTATTTGTATAAGAGATGGGAACTCATGAAGGTTTCGCGTTTTGAAATAAAGAGCAATATTCTAAACCACGTCTTTTTGTGTGTGTGCGAACGGTGGTGCACATTTCAAAGGCACGGATGAAACATTCGAACATTCCGGCATGCATGCTGCAAAAACAACGCTAAACCATGCATAACTCTTTTAGTTTTTCCTTTGTTTCAAATAAAGTAAACAGATAATTTGTAAAAAGGGGGTTAAAATTGATTTTCTCTAACCCAACCCGCCCAAATATAAGTTTTAGAATAAATGATTCACTAGGAACAATATTATTACGCTGCGTGTTTTATTATGCAAATTAAGTAAGAATAATTAATTCAAAGTCAAACATCGGCGGTCTTCGTACACTGCTTTAAAACGGCCACCGGCGTCTTGAGGAAACGCAAAGCAGATGTTCCTCCTTCACCAAAACTTAAAAGGCCGCCCATCAAGCGCTGCAAAACATAGATGCAAAGAATGTTGTGTCTGGGAGGCGACCGGCCGACTACATAGTACTGCAGACGACCATCATGTGTTGGGATCTATGAGGCTATAAGGCACTGTTCCTGTAGGAGAAGCAGAACAATTCAATCAATACATTCGTAGGCTACCCAGGCTACTGATTTGTGAGAAGAATTAACGGCAAAATACAGAGAATGTATGCACACGTAAATCACGAGAAAATATACGATGGAAATTTTAAAATCACGAATAAAAAACTGTTCTACAATAATATCTAGTTGTACTTCTCTTGAAATCTGCGAAAATTATGGGGCTTTGAGCCCTTTTACTGTTCGCTCGCTCCATATACAATAAAATTCAACTGATTGAAAAAAGGCCACCAAGATGGGTTCGACTTC
Organism: Scolanthus callimorphus; assembly: GCA_033964015.1. Classification (NCBI taxonomy): domain Eukaryota; kingdom Metazoa; phylum Cnidaria; class Anthozoa; order Actiniaria; family Edwardsiidae; genus Scolanthus; species Scolanthus callimorphus. The sequence continues at coordinate 18,055,776 of CM066914.1, read as the reverse complement.
AGAATACATCCTACAATGCCCGGCAAATGGAATGAGAGTTAATGAGAGAACATGTGAGTATGCGATCAAAGGTGAGCTCATCACAGTTTGATTAGGGACGTGTCATTATTTAGCGGGGGGGGGAGGGCTCCTATTTTTGTGGGGAGGGTCCTAATTTTTTTCGCGTGTCTAAAGGGAGGGTCCAAATTTTTTTCACTCCTATTTAGGGGAGGGTCATATTTTTTTCAGCAACATTTGAACGATGAAAGAGGTAATACCATGGCGATAGTGGTTATTTCAGCAACTTCTCCATAAAAATTTCGGCGCGCTTCGCGCGCATAAACAATGACATAATATACTCTTTTAGCCATGAGGACACTACCGTTGACAAGAACAAGTTATCTTGACAAGGTAAATCAAACTTTCCCAGAATTTCCCTGCAAATGATAGGCCTGGAGGGCAAGTCACTATATGTTTGAAAGAAGACCCCTTAGGTAAGCGTGAGTTTTCGACGTTACAAGCATATAAATTCGTCCGTTGGGCCGCGCTTCGCGCACATGAATATTAATAACTTCGTCATTTGCGGAGCGCAGTTGTGCGCATGAATAATATAACCTAACCTATAAAGTTGAGGTGGTGTACTTCCTGACAGGCTTTTTTTTACTATGCCATACACAAAACATGTTCATCTACCCTTTCTCTGAGGCTTGATGAAATGCGATGAAAAAACAAAAAAAAACGATGAACAATCAAAAAACGATGAACAAACAAACAAACGATGAACAAAATTTGGGCACGCTTCACGCGCAACGAAGGATATGCGAGCCCGTTTTTCTGTAAAATGTCTACAGTACAAGGTCAAACAGGGGACGGGAGATGTGGGATTACGTTAATCATTGCACTTAAGAGGGAGGATCACTGTATTTTACCTGTGTATTATAAACATCCTCACGTAAATAATCGAGGCGATGAATAATATATGCATCAGTCAATTGACACCCCGGCCCCCCCCCCGGGACAGGGCGGGAAAGTAACGCGGTCAGGCCAGGGATTCATCATCATCATCATCATCATCATCATCTTTATTAAAATTGAACACGGTTAAAAATCATCAGGCGAAATATAAATATCTTAATTACTATCTACACTATGAACAACTATCTATATTATATACAAACTAAGGAAAAGAAAATTAAAGCCTGTTTTCCATGAATGCCGTGTTGTTTGGGTATAAGTTTAATAACTGTCGCCGAAAATTTTGAAGAGACTGAGTTTCTCTTAAGTTGGGGGGAAGTTTGTTCCACAGAACAGCACCACTATAGCTAAAGCTGTTTTTTCAACACATTAATCTACGGATTCAACACATTAATCTACGGAAGGGCAGGGAATTTAACACGGACCTTCTATAGCGGGAATATTCAACGGGGCATTAACGGGAAATTAACGCTGAGCCAGAAGTTCGATTATCGTGCGAAAATATATTGGTTTAAGGACCGGAGGTCGGAGGATTTTGGGAGGGATCACTTCATTTTTGGGCGTGTGAAAGGATCTCTCGAAACCTGAAGCCTTGAAAGAGAGATTCCAGCAACGAGTTCTATATCATTTTCTAGTTTTATTTCACTCATTATGTTGAAAATTTCGGCGCGCTTCGCGCGCACAAGGAATGACATCTAATCTAGTGTTAGAGAACTTGCCCAAAGAAAACAATACGCTTGTGGCGCTTAAATGGATTGCGTACGAATGTCCGTTACACGCACGTGTATCTTGGCAAGGACAAATGAAAACCCCCAAAAGCCCTCCAGTGATACGCCTGCTTGGCAGTCAATATGTTCGAAAGAAGTGAGTTCGACGTTACAAGCTGCATAGAAATTCGTTTTTGGGCTGCGCTTCACGCACATGAATCATGATAATTTGTAGCGCGTGAAGAATAAAACCAACAGGCTTTTTTACTACACGCAGAAAATAAAAAGTTTATCTTTTCTCTGGAGGCTTGATGAAATGCGTTTATCAAAATAAAGGCGCGTTTCGCCATGTTGCAAAAGTGTCCCCGGGGGCCTGGAGCTTTAACAACGTCCCTGGTGACCGGGAAAATAGTAACATTTAACACTTAGTGAATGTTAAATTGGGGGGCCGTGATGTCAATTGACTGGTGCATGACAGAAGTAAGAAAAAAGTAGTTCTGTATTAAGAAGAAAGAAAGAGACATTACATCACTTGGACAATAGTCTATCTAACAGGTTTTTTAGAAATAAATTGCATGGGGGAGGGTCCCAATTTCTTTTACCTATGACTGGGGGAGGGTCACATTTTTTTTGTTATGTTCAAGGGGAGGGTCCTAATTTTTTTTAGCCTTCTTTGAAAAAAATGGGAGCCCTCCCCCCCCGGTAAATAATGACACGTCCCTTAAGTTGAAATTGCCCAGAGCAATTAGCATATGTAATTTCACTGGGTAGATGAGTCTATTTAATGTGATATTCCATTATAATTTTTGCAGGAGCTGTTATGGAGATATGAGACAGATCATCCAAAAATTAAGTGGGAGACAAGGTTAACACTCTTGAGTCTCCCGCAAATGTGCATGAGTTGGCATGTTTGCTGCCCCTATTTTTATTTTATTTTTATTTTGTTAAACCCTAGATCCAGCCCTTATATCTAAGAATGATTTCTATAGATGAGCAGCTCATTTTATATGTGGCACAAAGAAAGAACAGAAACAACGAAAATGTTTTACACGGCAAGATTTTAGATTCACAAAGCTTACAAAACAAAACGAGTGAAATTTAGAAAACAAATGTCATGCCTTCGATGCTTCGACGCTTGGACCCTCCCTGTTCGTTAATTACGTCGCAGGGGGGGCTGGTGGTTTTATAGGGGGGGTAAATTTTGCAGAACGTTGAAAAATTGGGGGGTAAATTTTTAGAACACGCAAAACTTTTGGGGGTGCATTTCAGTGTCATGCAAATTTTCAACAGACTATAGGACTGAGATTGAGTGCAATTGCGCGAAACGCAGAGCCCTGTATAAATCCGGAGTGTCCTAAGCCAACTAAAGCTTTCCTACTAAAGGTTTCTGTCTAACTTCTCCTCTCTTTTCTTGCCAGTTACAGCTTGTTCTACCGGTACATCCTCTTCAACAATCGTACTTAGTTTAGACGTCATGATGCTTACATTGTAGCTTAGTCAATAGCGTGCAGGGGAGGGGGGTAAAATTTCAAACAGCCGTTTTTCGAAGGGGGTAGAAATTGAAACTACTTTTTTTGTAGGGGGGTAAGTTTTCACAAAACCTACGAGCAGAAAAAACCACCAGCCCCCCCTGCGACGTAATTAACGAACAGTCCCTAAAAACAGCTCTTTTCCTTCAGCTCTCGAACGTCTTGTTGTGTACGGAATTGGCGCCAATGCCGAAATTCAACACCGAAGTCACTTCGACTACGATTTGTTCCGAAATTATGAATATAATCGAAAACAGAACCAGTTAAGGCTGGCCTCTGACATCACTTGCAGGCTACTAGACAGATAAGTTGGCCAGTTGTTGCAATCTGACCATGAAATAAGCGCAAGAAAGTTGGAAAATAGAAAGCTCCTGCTTCAAAAATGGCGCTGCATGAGATGGAGGCTCAGAACAAGGTATTGCCAAATATGGAACTGTTCCGTAGACTGGGAACGGCCGGGACAACCTAGTCAGTCGTTCTTGACGGGCTTCCTGTGGTTAGCTAGGGGATGTGACTCACCCAACCTCGTTCCCAGGGTCTTCTCAGTCGTTTTCAAAATGGCGGTTAGCTCGGGAGAAGACCCTGGGGGGAAGTCACTATATCCCAATGGTTGAAACCAGAACGGGCCCAAATACTTAGATTTTTTCAGAAAACTTCAAAGAAAAAAAGCTTATAAAATTATTGCTGATTCGATCCTGGACCAACATCATTATAAACCCGAGACTCTAACCACTAGGCTACGAGGGAGTTTACTGGTCAGGTCACTAATTTAATGGTATTTTATGTAATTTATCATATATAGAACGAGGAATATACAGTAAAAATCATATCTAAAACAAACCAAAACCCCATCCTTACTCTAATCCCTAACAAATTACTGTTTTAGGACAGTTCTCTACACTTCTTGAATAAAACGAAGTATGATAAAAGATTTATATAGATTTCTGGTTTCAACCATTGGGATATAGTGATTTCCCCCTGGGGGAGGCTGAGTCACATGACCACTGTTTGAAAACATGGAACGAGGTTTGTCCTTTGTTTCGAGATGGTCACGTGACTCAGCCTCCCCCAGGGTCTTCTCTGGAGTCAACCGCCATTTTGAAAAACGACCGAGAAGGCCCTGGGGACGAGGTTGTGACTCACCCAATCTCGTACCCAGAGCCCGTCATCTTTTGGTCAGCGGCAAGATTCAGGGCTCTGGGGGAATCGATTTTTTTAAAACCCAGATTCTGGGTTTCCGGTTTGATTGTTGTATGAGAGTTCGTTACGTTTTGACCTACCACGCATGCTCACAAATCGGATTCCCCCAGGGCCCTGAATCTTGCCGCTGGCCAAAAGATGACGGGCTCTGGGTACGAGGTTGGTGACTCACCAGACTCACCCGGGACCCTCTGGGTGAGCTCGTCCCAGCCCTCGCGCTCCCTCACGGTTGATTTACGAGCACAGGACACCCGCTCAAAGCGCCAGGGACTAGGCGGGAAAAGGGAACATTTACAGCATGACACGCCCATGGTTTGTCGTGTGAAATAGATTCATCATGTCACCACAGTACTGGCGTAGTCGCAATGTGTTCGTGTACCATGTGCATTACGGTTCCGTTCTTGTATCTTTTTTTCTGCAGTTCGATCCTCCGCATAATCGACTAAATAATGGCTTCTTCTTCAAATCGAAACCAACTCTACGTTCGGTACGTACTTAAATAAAACTCCAATAATTCGATTGCCTTTGGATCCCTCGTATCCTGGCAATCAGTGTGACGGCATATCAAGAAAGTGCTGTCGTTTTCTTGGCAAATCCGCGCGGGCTGCCCCCCCCCCCCCCCCTAGGAACCTTTCCCATATGCTAGATAGGCCCCTGGAAAGCGAGTTATAAAGCGACTTAGAGGTACCTAGTCGTCTGTCGAGGCTTCGGGAAAATCGACCAGTCATATTTTCTTTTCTCACCTTGCACATGTTCAGGTCACATCTCAGAACCCTTACGCGGAGCAGTTTATCGGTAAACCACATGTGTACACTGTAGACATCAATAACTCAACCGCATTAGAGGCAGCTATCAAAGATATACTTCGACAGAAGGTATGTCACGTCAGTTATGCACCTACGCCATGTCACGTTTTGAAAGCTCAGTAATGTTCCTAGGCCATGTCACGTTTTAAAAGCTCAGTAATGCTCCTATTTCGGTTAAGGTTGCTCCGTCACTAACTGTCTGCTGGAGCCTGCGGGGCGTCGTGGGAGAAATTTAGTAGAAGAAAATTCTCGTGTTACAGCTATTGCTTGCTTGGATCAGTGATTGCCGATCCTTTTTCATACAAAGCCAAGATGAAACTTCGTTATGGCACGGACGACAATGACGTCATTGGCTAATTTCCATTCGCTATCTCTTGTTCGACAATTGTCGTATCCGGTCTAGCGAAGAGTACTGAATGGAGTTAACGACGTTTTGAGGGACTTCTGTAAGACACAAATATATCCAGCCTCATATTCCGTTGTATTTCAGGTAAAGCCATATCTACCGTTCGAATGGACGCCTGCAGGAATGTTAGAAAGGGTTAATGCCTTTGTAGAACACATTAAGCGACGAGAAAGTTCCTTTTAGGGTTTTGGTCTAGTTGTCTCATGAGTTATCACAAGGACACTGAAACATAAATGTTCCCCTTGCCGGGAGCGCTCAATGCTTCCCTACTAGCAGAGGCTATTTCCTGCTATCTCGCTCTTTGCGATTTGGCTGTCGCACGTTGCTTTCTTTGTTTATCTTGCTCAGAAAAGGGTGAAAACGAAAACAACTACGCGAATACATGACGCGCGACTAACTTCGTTTAGTTAAAATACTGACAGAAAGAAAAGCTGTGCTCGCAGGGAAGCTCGATGCCTGTACGGCAGAGCAGAATATAACATTAACTGGAAACAAAACAAAGTCAGTGACTCAAGTTTCACCCATGTGGGTGTTTATTTTAAACTTCGACGCTTTCTATTTTTTAAACAATTTTTCATGCCTGTTCTTTGTCCCCTGCCCCCTTGCCTTTATTATGTTTTTGTTTTCTTGTTATTTTTTCCATTTGATTTCTTCGTTTACTCTTAAAGGATTACTGCAATTCTGACGCTAAACCTTGGCCACCTCGTGATCAAATGCAAGTTTGGACAGGAAAAGCCGGTCAGTCGTGTAAAGATGTCTGCTTTCGACACGGTAAGCGGATTGTTAAGATTACAAGTGCTTAAAGGGAGCCTGTCACGAAACGCGCATGCTCCAGAGGAGATACACAAAAGTTGTAGAAAGACTAAATGTTGACGTTTTACGCGCAATCATAAACTCGCCAATCGCATGCAGTGTCTCACATGGAAAACGTGATCATCAACCAGACCTATATATACGTAGAGGGATGTTCACTACTATATAAATAGTCTGGTGGCCGGTGTTCCCTCACCTAGGCCCCTGGACCGAGCCCCTGAGTTACTACTGAACAACTAACACCGCGGATGGCGACTGTCAGGGCAGGAATCTCTGGCATGGTTGTACCTGTACCTGTACCCACGGTTTCCATACGACGTTTCAGCTATGTCTGGAAGTATGTTCCTTGTACTTTTTGTTTGCTCTAAATATTTAGTCGGCTCCAGAGCATTTATGCATGCTAACTCTGAATCCAAAGAGCTCAGCTCAGTTGACTCAGTATAGAGCCATTCCTTTCATGACAGGTCTTCTGTGTGAGCCATCGTATTTCGTGGCCATCAATACCGTAGACAAAATACAGGGGTAAGTTGTATTTCTATTATGAAACTGAACGTGCTGCACGTATTTAACTAACTCAGGCATGTACCGTAGCCACATACTAAATAGGGAGGGGCTCCGCGGGCACCAAGGGTCCCCTAGCTAGACGTCGTTAAAAGTTTCTCAATTTGTTGAAACAGAAAACTATTCCCGCGCTTTTCTCGTCGCGCTTGTGCCACAGGAAACCCACCATCTAGCATCAAACGCCACAGGAAACCCACCATCTAGGAAGGCAAGGCCACGCTGCAAAAAACGTCGAGAGACCTATACCCTGGACATCCATTTCTATTAACGCCATCAAATCTAAACAAGATATCTCACGTGCAAACAGTCAGAAAATAATATCTTCATTCAATGAACAGCTCACAAAGACTCTGTTTCAATAAAAGTTGTTTGCATTGCGCGAGCCTACGCGCCCAGCTTCAAAAGCAGTAGAAAGGCCGCCGGGGGGGGGGCGCATAGCTCACAGACGAATGGGGCGCATAGCTCACAGACGAATGGGACGCATAGCTCACAGACGAATGGGGCGCATAGCTCACAGACGAATGGGGCGCATAGCTCACAGACGAATGGGGCGCATAGCTCACAGACGAATGGGGCGCATAGCTCACAGACGAATGGGGCGCATAGCTCACAGACGAATGGGGCGCATAGCTCACAGACGAATGGTGGTCTATCGCCAAGTAAAGTGCGGAAGCAGGAGCATTCAGGCTAGAAAACAAAGGAGTCAATCAGTATGCAGAAAATCTATGTTTTGTAATTCACGAAGTTATCTTTTGTAGTAAAACATGTTTTCATTCCCACGCATGATCTCTTTCAAGTTCTATTTTCCTGTACCCTCGGTACCAGAGTCTCCAGGCTTCGAGCAGTTTTCCTTAGCGTGAGTAAACGAGTGAAGACTTGGGTGCCCGGGGCGATTTTCCTGCAAATGAATCAAAAACAGGGAGCCCATCAACAGTAGCCTCCATCCGCTGGGCGTCCGAAGCACAGGAGTAGTTTAGATTGAAGATTTGAAATCCCGCGAGAACTAGTTGTCATGGTTAGAATTTATCTCAAAAGAAAATGGCTGAAATCAGCGCCGCCATCGCATTGCACACGTTGAAGTAGCCGGCTCTCCAGTGGGTTTTTTTCTTCGGATATTTGATTTTTTTGACGCGCGGGATGCCTGTGTTGCGGTGAAAGGAGAGCTCTCCTTTTTCTTCTTCCTCCCCCGCGACACAGGAATCCCGCGCGCCAAGAAAAAGCAAATATCCGAGAAAAAAAAACACTGGAGAGCCGGCTAGCAGGCTAGCGTGGAACCTAACATTCTCACTCTAAAGGTACCAATTTGAATTTAAAAATCCACATTCATATCAAGAAAATTTCGCCAAAAGCTGTCGTTTTGCCGACGTTGCAAAACTTCCTTATTAGGAAATTCCCCTTACCTTATTTGGAAGGTCTGTAAGTACTTTTCCTCATATCTTAGCGAAAAAAGCAGGAAAATTTACCAAAACTTGCAGATACTCGAGAAACATCGATCTCTTGGCCGCCATTTTGTTTTTACCTCCTGCCGAGGGGCCTGAGACACGTTTTGGACACCACAGGCAACCCGCGCGGATTTGCCATAAAAACGACAGCACTTTAAAGTAGATGGGTCCTGGGTCTCAATAGGGGTATGGCTCTGACGGTTGACGGTTAAAAAATACGCCTTTTGACGGTTGACGGTTAATTGTTGTTCTTGACGGTTAATTTGGATATTGTTAAGTACAAAGTACAAAAATGCAGTACATATCTTTTTTGTGATAATATAAAAAAAAAGCATGAAAATCCCTCAAAATAACCGTCTATGATAGACTATTAGCAATTAATATAAACCAACTAATGGTCTATTACAAATCCTGCATTCTGATTGGCTGAGCTACTAATGGTCTATTAGTGATAGACCGTGCCTGGCAAAACCACCACCTTTCTTTGCAAAAAAACTTGATTTTTTCAACATAAAATAATGGAATTCATTGCCAAAACCGACCAACTAGTTGGTTTATACTAAAACAATTAGACCTCTCGTCCTCATGTGCTATGATATCAATAGACCATTCGGCCTTCGGCCTCATGGTCTATTCATCATAGCACATTCGGCCTTGAGGTCTAATTGTTAAATAGCAAACAATATTACCAAACAATTGAAACCCAATTAGAAGCTCTTCCTACCTTTATTGTTAATAATACGGGAAAGTTATTCAACTCTTTGGAAAATTCTCTTGATTGACCGCGACGCAATAGTTTTTTTTTTTACGGTAAACCTTTTTGACGGTTGACGGTTAATATTTTCGCAATTTGACGCTTAATTTTTTCGGCTTTTGACGCTTAATTTTTTCGGCTTTTGGAGTAGATGGAGTTTCCTATAAAAAGCTATCTAACACAAAAATTAGCCACATGTTGGGCATACAACGAACACTCCCTCCTATTTTGCTGTTTTATAAAAAAAATAGGCTTTCAAAGTTTTTTTAAAATTTCTTTATTTTTATTTACAAGCCACAATACAAACTCTATTGTAACAAAGAATAACTATAAAAACAACTACAAAAACTTAAGACAGGTTATTTTACAATTTCGAGCAATGTTTGGCCCAAAATACTGTTACTCAATGATTTCTATCCTAATTTGTAGATTTGTGGTCCACATTTCGAAATATCACAAAAGGCAGATGACTGGGTTCGCGCCGCCACAGAAATAAGCTTTCAAAAATGGAAACAATTCTATAGAATCTATATAGGCTGTGATTGACATCACCATTTTAGGTGCGAAAAATACGTCTATCTGGAAATTTTTTACCGGCGCGATAATACAAAGACACTACCATGAAGACCTTTGAAATGAGACTAAATTCAAAGCAACAGCTTTTTTATTTCGAGTAAAAAGATTTTTTGCCGCTTTCTGGCAAAATTGCTCGAAGTTCTAAAATAATCTGTCTTAAAAACTTGAAAAAGTTTTTAGTTAGTATCTTTTATCCTCAGCTCGATTTCTCCCACCCAGCAAGGCAGATACACAATGTCTTGTCAGCCACTATGAGAAAAACTCTCAAACTTTCCTTTATCACCATAACTGAAAACTTCGTTTGTAATAAAAATAACTGGGTTTTTTCATTGTTTCCCGCATATAGAGGGAACAGCAGTAATTGTTTGCAACATACTACAAACTTTTCCCTGAAAATTTCCCCAGCAGATTGTTTGTATTTCCAGTAAACCTTTTTCAAAATGTTCCCAGCCATTACACTGACGGGACTGCAGTCGAACAGATGTTGGCGGGCACTAACACAAAAAATAGGTACCCTATGGACACATGAATGCATGTGCTAGTAGTGGTTTATCAGTAGCAGCCCACTAAATCTTCTACAACATATGGGAATATCAACTTGCCTAAAGATTGAGATTTTTGTTATTCTCGTACCCAGAGCTCCCCGGCTCGTTACCTCGCGGGAGGCTCTGGTGACAGCCATTTACGCATGTGCGAGGTTTGATACAAAGCCTTCAAGAGATTAAGAGCTTTGTGCGCATGCCCCGCGTTCAACATCAGCCACCATTCGCCTTTGTCACACAAGCGCCATCTTGGATTTTGCAGCCGATTTATTCAGCATGGAAACGAGGCCAAGCAGGGCACGGGGTTTGCTCATGTTGAAAAGCGAAGCCTCATGCTGGGATTTGGGGTACAAAAGTTGACCAAGCTACCAAAAAAGTACTCCTTATTTGTTTAAGAACCAAAAAGTTGATTGGATCACTGTTTTTTCTGCTTTGCCGGGTCATTCTGGAAACAAAATGGCGGCGCGTGACAAAGGCGAATGAAGTTAACGTTTCTGTACTCTCCTTTCGGTAAAACCACAGCCTACCCGAGCCACAAAGGAGAGTTCTGGGTACGAGAATGGGATTTTTGGGGATTCACAGTAAATAATCCCGGTCTGCCTGTCAACCAGTGTGGAATGTTTGTTTATTTTCGGCATGTCAAGATCTTTCTAAACGTTTCTCTGAACTCTCTCATTCTGATCGCATACACCCATGGATTCACCGCGGAACTGCAGTAGGAAACGAGTGCTGCCCAGAACCACTTGAGGTTAAGTGCTTGGAATTGGCATTGCGTTGTCGCACCCAAGGCCATGAGTTTGGTGACCACGGTAGGGATATAAAACACCATGAACAGGACTGTAGTGATGGCGAATGTCACGGCGGCTTTTTTGTTCTTCATTCGTACTTTTACTTCTTCCTGTGAAAGCAAGGGTATCAGAGGCGTAGAGACTGGGAATGAGTCTTACTATCCCACAAATCTTTGCGCGCCCTAAAATAAAAGGAAAGCGTCGGGAACGAGACTGCACGAGTATTAATAGGATTTATGCCGTGAGAAACAACGGAAAAGGCTCCACAGGTTAGGAGAATTTACATTACGGTTGTTTATACACAGACGTTTAAATCAGCTTGATTTTCATTACGGCTTTGATTTCAATGAATGATTTTGATAAAAATATCGATAAGCCAACAGTTGATTCATTGTGGTAAGGTGGGGGCCCTGTTCAGGTCAGAGCTATCTTCAGAAGTTTCTGGGAACTTTCTTTCTCTGCAGCATAGAACACTGGTCAAATGTGTTAGTATATAGGCACTTTATAGAAGTCGTGCACTAAAAAGGTTCGAAGAAATGGTTGTAGCGTAATGAAAATACAAGGCAAAAACTCAATGAAATAGTTCTGCTGAGTCAGAATTTTTTGGCTGTATTTTAAAAATTTTTAATTGGAAATGCAGTAAACCTATATTCAAAAAGTAATATTTAGCTACAAATAGATCTCATGAAAAACAAAATGACGTTTTTCTAATGGTTGTTCGTCTTTGAGATATTAGGCTTCTGTGCCATTTTATGGAGAATTAGTACTTTGATCAGGAATTATGCAAACTTTGTTCAATCATCTAAAAGTCATATTCTTCAAATTTCTTTAAAATTTGGAATTAACCTTTTGGTCATAGAAACTCTTTACATACGGAATCTTGAGCTTATATATTGAATATGGCGAAGTTAGACATTTCATTTTTTTCATTTCCGCTCTGTCTTCATACTTGCGAGGTTGTATTGAAGCTCGTAGTCTGTTCAGCGACCTGGATTCTATTGCTATGGATACGTGCTACTTTGTAGATGTGAAAGTAACAGTAAGACAGGATGAAGAAGGCCCCCACTACCGTCAGAAAGGTGCCAATGATCCACAACACCTTAAGGTTTGTCTTGGCGATCAGGAAACTTGCAGATGAGAAAAGGAAAGCGAAGATCCAGGTAAGGAATATCACACCTGCACACCTTGGCACGGTTACCACCACATAGTAACGAAAGGGTGTCGTAACCGCGATGAACCTGGCATGGAAATCAAAATAAAAACACACTTGTTACATCACACTGTCAACCGTATATACAACGGTGACTACCCTCTCCAATTCAGTTTTTTCGTGTCAGCCTCAGCCATATTACTCCCGGTTGGGGGTGGGGCGGCCTTCCAGGTTAAATAGTTGGGTTGTGTTCGGAAAATCAGATCAAGAAGAAAACACTAGAAAATATCTCATTGTTCCAAATGAACCCGAAAAAAATACAACAACCGACTAATGATGATCGCAGAAACGTGTTCTCACTTAATCTTTGAAGGGTTTCCTCGCCCTATCCCCTGATTTGTCTCAGAACCCCTAAAAATACCTGAGTCCTATTAATTTTAACCAGAAACATATAACCTACTGCTAACCCAAGCAGGTTTTCTCTTCATAATATTTCATTTTTCGCTCAAATAAAGTAGAACAACAGTTGTAAGTGATAATATACGTTATTTTCAAAATCTGTTCAATTGTTTATTCTGCGAATATTCCGCAGCTTGGCACTAATGTATGTTTGTTACACGTTTCCAGGGGCGTAGCCAGCACTTATTTGGGGGGGGGGTTCCAAAATTCAAAAAATAAAAAACTCCACATAGATCGGACGTGTTTTTTGCGTTCTCGCCACAGGAAACCCAGCCAAAAATATTGATCTCGGGGAAAAACTAGCGTTTGAAGAAATTTGCTACATTTTATTGGAGCTTACGAGAAAACGATAAGACATAATTTCTATCTCTAATTCAAATCAAACCGCTACTCGTTCAATGGATTTTTAAGAACTCATTCCGAATATATTTCGCTCTGTACAGATCGCAAATCCTGCAAATCGTGAGCTTCGGCTCCCTATGAGTGTCCCTATGAACGATCTAAATTTTAGTAAATAAGCTTAAAGCGCCGTGCTGATCATGCTTTTAAAGACCTGAGACCTAAAAATTATTCCCGTTCAACGAGTAGCGGTTTGGATTTGAGTTAGAGATAGAATATGTCTTATCGTTTTCTCTTTTACCGTTAAACCAGGTTAAACATTTTCACGCCTGGAGAAAAATGATTCTGCATGTTATTCTTCATTTTCACCCGTCTTCTTTCACGCTGATCGTCGCCATGTTTTTATACGATTTGGGTTTCCTGTGGTCCCTTCAAAGTCACGTGGCGCAGCCTTTGCCAGGGTTGTGCCTAAATCCTACCCCCTAGCCGTACGCCCGAACTTGACCCGAAGTCGGAAGATTTCCGAAGTACCCCGAACATCGGAAATCCAAAATGGCGGCTATTGGAAGGCAGAAACCCGCGAAAGGTACAAAACGAACAGTTAGAGATCGTTTTAGGCCGCTACTGTAAAGATAAACGATAAAGGAGAGCAAGATGGAATTGTGCTGGCTCGTACAACACCAGGATATCAAATCTTCTGATGTTGGGGCTTTAATGTTGCTCATACTGCTCGAAGCAAAACTCGCAAAAATAACACCCAAATACTGCATGAACTTCTGGTTGTATGAACTGTACGGCTGACAATAGTGATTTCCTGACACTGTGTTGTCAAGTTTTGTACATCAATATTGCTGCAACCTGAAAAGATGAGAAAAATCCTCAAGATAACTCGAGAGGCAAGTTTATGTACGGCTAGAGGGTAGGATTTGTACGGCTAGGGGGTAGGATCCTACAGAAATCAACATTTGTACGGCTAGAGGGTAGGATATGTACAGCTAGGGGTAGGATCCTACAGAAATCAACATTTGTACGGCTAGAGGGTAGGATATGTACAGCTAGGGGTAGGATCCTACAGAAATCAACATTTGTACGGCTAGAGGGTAGGATTTGTATGGCTAGGGGGTAGGATCCTACAGAAATCAACATTTGTACTGCTAGGGGGTAGGATATGTACAGCTAGGGGGTAGGATCCTACAGAAATCAACATTTGTACGGCTAGAGGGTAGGATATGTACAGCTAGGGGGTAGGATCCTACAACAGTAATAAACATGTGTTAAAAAAAAAAGAGTGTAGGATATGTATGGCTAGGGGGTAGGATCCTACATTAATCGACATTTGTACGGCTAGAGGGTAGGATATGTACGGCTAGGGGGTAGGATCCTACAGAAATCAACATTTGTACAGCTAGAGGGTAGGATATGTACGGCTAGGGGGTAGGATCCTACAGAAATCAACATTTGTACAGCTAGGGGGTACTGGATATGTATGGCTAGGGGGTAGGATCCTACAGAAATCAACATTTGTACGGCTAGGGTGTAGGATGTGTACAGCTAGGGGGTAGGATCCTACAGAAATCAACATTTGTACAGCTAGGGGGTAGGATATGTACGGCTAGGGGGTAGGATCCTACAGAAATCAACATTTGTACAGCTAGGGGGTAGGATATGTACGGCTAGGGGTAGGATCCTACAGAAATCAACATTTGTACGGCTAGGGTGTAGGATATGTACAGCTAGGGGGTAGGATCCTACAGAAATCAACATTTGTACGGCTAGGGTGTAGGATGTGTACAGCTAGGGGGTAGGATCCTACAGAAATCATCATTTGTATGGCTAGAGGGTAGGATAATATGTACGGGTAGGGGGCTCCTACAGAAATCAACATTTGTGAGGCTACTTGTGAGGGGTGCAATGTGCATGGTTACGTGCCATGATGTCATCGATGCCATGATGTCATCAATGACGTCATCAAACGAGAAAAGGTATATATCTTGGGAAGGGATGAGCCTCAGAGAACCAACTTGGGTGAAATCATTTAATAAGCGGCAAGGGGTTGGGGGTGCAACTGCATAGTCACGTGGTATGATATCATCAATGACATCATCAAACCTCAGACAACCAAACTTGGGTGCAATTATCTAAGTGGCAAGGCGGGTGCAAGTGTTTTTGTCTCATTAAAGAGCCCGTGTCAGCCACTCCTTTGTTATTGTTTTCATTCGACATTAGAAGACGAATTACGTGTAGAAATCTCTTAATTAGCATCTAAAAACGAAGTTTCAGATTTGATGTACCAAATCAATTAAGAACATTGTTCTATATGCTCTAAATCAGCCGATGGAAATGGATGCTATCTCCGACTTGGTATGTTGCTATGCTGTCAAAATGGCGGCTGACACAGGCTCTTTAACACAGGGAGGCCTTTAGGGTAGGCTTTTAGCCAGTGGTTAAATCTATATATTATTGAATTTCACCTACTGTACAGCTTCTTTGTACTAGGTGATGTCATGAAATATACACTTTCTTGTTTACTACAAATTTCTAGGTTTACCACTGATAACATTGCACCTACTTATAGGTTTCAGGAGATATTGCAACTCCAGTTATTATTATTCTAATGTTGTGTTTACATTCGGAATTTTTTCTTAAGTAAATACAGGAATTAACTTCAGTAAAATTTTCTCAAGTGTAAACAAAGCATCATCACATCATCGATTACGTCATACCACATGACTAGGCAGTTGCACCCCGCTTGACACTTAGACAACTTTCCCCAAGTTTGGCTGTCTGAGGTTCATTCCTTCCTAAGATGTAAACCTCTTCTCGTTTGATGATATTTGGGTTGCCTGTGGATGGATTCATAAGATATAAGCTTTTCCTTGTTTGATGACTCCATCGATTATGTCATACCGCATGACTATGCAGATGCACCCCCTTGCTACTTAGACAACTTTCCCCAAGTTTGGCTGTCTGAGTGTCTGAGGTTCATTCCTTCCTAAGATATAAACCTCTTCTCGTGTGATGACATTTAGGTTGCCTGTGGATGGACACATGGATGGAAGTCCACCACAAAACAGGTTGATGCATATTATACACTTTTGTGTTGTTTCCTTTCCTCCTGCATGTAGCTACGTGGGCGCCTTCGGCACTTGTTTTTTGTTTATATATATTTTTATTAAGTTTTGCAATTTTACACTTGATTGTTACGTAATAATAATAACTACTAACACAAATAAAAATTGTGTCAATTAAGTGCAATTAAGTGGTCCTTTCCCCGAGCTGTACAAATCTGGTGTTTTGGGGGTTCCTACAAATGATGAGTTCTACACGATCCTTCCCCCCTACCAGTAAATACATAATCCTAGCCTGAGCAAATAAATTGGTTCCCTGGGATCCTATCCAGAGGCGTAGCCAGGGGGGCCTAGGCAGGGGGAGCCGGGGCCCCCCCTTTCACAGAAATTTTTCCCATACATTTACTGTATTTGCTGGAGAAAATTTGAGCATTTTCGTCCCATGTTTTCACTATCCGCCCCCCTTCAGAAATTCCTGGCTACGCCGCTGCTATCCACTAACAGTACATAAGCTCCTGCCCTCTAGTTGTACATATCCTAGCTGTTCACAAGCCATTCAAATGTTGATTTCAATACATTTTGAAGTAGCAGACTACACTTTGTAAGTAGGCGGCTGCATTAGGGGGTCCCATACTAAGGCCCAAGGCCTGGGCCTTCTAAGGAAGGAAATTGCTCCACTGGGAAATTTTGACATTTCGGTAGCAAAAAAGGTGTGTCCTGCGTTTTGAGAGCAAATTAGTTTACAGGGTTTTTAAAAGCTTCAGTGAAGTTGCCAGCAGTGAAGAAGACAGCAGTTCATGCTGGTAGCCGCCTTCTATAGAAACCCCTGCTACCCTCTAGCCATACATTTCCTACCTGCTAGCTGTACCAATGTTGATTTCGGTAGGATCCTAACCCCTAGGGGTACATATCCTACCCTCTAGCCATACAAATGTTGATTTCTGTAGGATCCTACCCCCTAGCTGTACATATCCTACCCCCTAGCCGTACAAATGGTGATTTCTGTAGGATCCTACCCCTAGCTGTACATATCCTACCCCCTAGCTGTACATATCCTTCCCCCTAGCTGTACGTATCCTACCCCCTAGCTGTACATATCCTACCCCCTAGCTGTACATATCCTACCCCCTAGCTGTACATATCCTACCCTCTAGCCGTACAAATGTTGACTTCTGTAGGATCCTACCCCCTAGCCGTACATATCCTACCCCCAGCTGTACATATCCTACCCCTAGCTGTACATATCCTACCCTCTAGCCGTACAAATGTTGACTTCTGTAGGACATACATACATACATACATCTTTATTTAGGCACGCTGGCCACAACAACTGTCTATTTACAAAAGTTAAAAACAAAACAGACGCTGATTTCCATGTGGGGCGTGTAACTAAATATGAGTATATGGTTTGCAAATTTTAACCTAGCATAGCCCAGCAGCGACATCCCTATTTATCAGACGCTTAAAAGCAGATAGCGATTTAGCCATTTTGGCCTCTTTTGAAAGGGAATTCCATAACATGGCGCCATTATAGGAGAAGCTGGATTTCAGAAAATTTGTGCTTGGCTTTGGAAGTGCTAGGTCTGTATCAATATTTCGCAATGAATATTTTTTATCGCAATCACTTACTCTTACGAGTCTTGATTTCAGGTGAGTTGGTGCATGACCCTGCAATGCTTTATATATTATGACCAATTTTGCTTTTTTTCGTCTTGATTCTAAGGATTGCCAACCCAACCCCTCAAGTATGTCTTTCGAGCGAATTGTATAATTAGCCCCAGTGATAAGACGTGCAGCCCGAGATTGAAAACTTTGCAGTTTGTCCCTAAGGCCCTTCCCGCAAATGTCCCAAAGGGGCGAGCAGTAATCAAAATGTGGTTGTACAAGGCCCCTGTATAGGGTTTCCAGAGAGCTCTTTGGTAGGATTGGTTTTAGACGTCGTATAATGCCAATTCCTGAGCTTGCCTTTTTGTAAATATTATTTATCTGACTCGCCCATGAAAGTGTATTGTCAATTTCGACACCCAGGCATTTATTAGAAGTTACATGGCTGATTACTTTATTGTTCATATGAACTGGTTGAGTTGGGTCATACTTATTGTTGATGTTATACCTCGATCCTATTACCATGAATTTAATTTTGGATGGATGAAATTGAAGCTTGTTTTTATGTAGCCAGTTGTAGACACTTTGAAGGTCGTCGTTTATTTTGTCCGTAAGACCGAGTGCATCATCCGAAGACGTAAAAATCTGAGTGTCATCGGCATACATACAGGGCATACAGGTATTAAGACAGTCTGGAAGGTCATTTATGTACAGGAGGAACAGCAGTGGTCCCAAGATTGAACCTTGCGGAACACCACATACAATGTTTTTTGGTGTGGACAATACATTGTTTACAAAACACTGCTGTGTCCTCTTAGTAAGATAAGATGAAAACCAATCTAGACTGGGCCCTAAGATGCCATACGACTTCATCTTATTCAAAAGTATAGAATGATTTATTGAATCGAAAGCTTTCCGAATATCGAGGAACACAATACCTGAAAGTCTTCCATTATCCATATTATTGTATATCTCATCACACATTTGAATAAGGGCCGTCGTAGTGGAGTGCACTGGGAGGAAGCCTGATTGAAAGGCGGAAAGAATCGAATGTTTACTTAAATATTTGTATAACTGTTTAAAAACTTCTTTCTCAAAAAGTTTGCTAATTATTGGTAGGACAGATATAGGGCGGTAATTTTCCGGCATACGACGGTCTTCGCTTTTGAAAACCGGCGTCACACGAGCGCACTTCCATTCATCGACAAAAACGGAAGTGGTAAGCGACAAATTGAATATTGAAGTCAGGGGTGGCGCAATGACATCTGCTGCAATTTTGAGAACTTTCGCGGGATTTTATCAAGCCCTGTCGCTTTGGATACTTTAAGACGTTTTAAAGATTCTAAAGTGTTCTCTGGAGGAATTTCCTCGAAAGCAAATGCAATGCCTCTATCAGGATACTCCTCCGGACCTGCAGTCCCGTCCGAATTTTCCTCAGTTAGTTCGGCAGCTAGGTTTTGGCCTATATTCACAAAATAGTCATTGAAAATTTCAGCAATGTCATCCTTATTTGAAATTACACTCCCATTTGTTAGGAGATCATTAACAGCTATAGACTTAATATTTTTCCCCGTCAGAGAATTGATTAATTTCCATGCTTCCTTAGGATTATTTTTGGGGCATGAATCGATTTTCTCTCTAAATATTTTGACTTGGCCTTACGAATTTCCATGTTTACTTTGTTTCGCAATGTTTGGTATTTATCCCAATGGAAATGTAAGCCATCTTTAGCGGCACGCTTTTTATGGAAATCTCTTTCATTCATTAATTTCTTAATTTCTTTTGTTATCCATGGGATGGATTTTGAGCGAATCCGTTTGTTCTGACTGGGCGCGTGCCAGTCTAGCACCTTCATGAAATTATCTTTCCATTCCTTCCATGCTGTATTTGGATCACTATGGTCATTTATCGTTTCCCACGGTATGTCGTTAAGATCAGAGATAAAATTTTCCAAATTGAAGTGCTTAAAGTTTCTTATTTCTTTTACAACCGGATATGATCTAGGGGCCCGAAATTTACGACAACCATAAACCAAATAATGATCCGATATTCCGGTGCGGACTACTCCAGATTTCGATATAATCTCCTTGTTATTCGTCAGTATTATATCAATCAGGATCCTACCCCCTAGCCGTACATATCCTACCCCCTAGCTGTACATATCCTACCCCCTAGCTGTACATATCCTACCCTCTAGCCGTACAAATGTTGACTTCTGTAGGATCCTATCATTTCCATACAAATACTGTATTTTCCTTGGAAATTCCAGAGGGGTGGGGTCACTTTTCAACACCCTTCCGTGGAGGGGGTATGGATATTTTCTCCACACATTTCTGTAAGATCCTACCCCCTAGCCGTACATATCCTACCCTCTAGCAGTACAAATGTTGATTTCTGTAAGATCCTACCCCCTAGCCGTACATACCCTACCCTCTAGCAGTACAAATGTTGATTTCTGTAAGATCCTACCCCCTAGCTGTACATATCCTACCCTCTAGCAGTACAAATGTTGATTTCTGTAAGATCCTACCCCCTAGCCGTACAAATGTTGATTTCTGTAAGATCCTACCCCCTAGCCGTACATACCCTACCCTCTAGCAGTACAAATGTTGATTTCTGTAAGATCCTACCCCTAGCTGTACATATCCTACCCTCTAGCAGTACAAATGTTGATTTCTGTAAGATCCTACCCCCTAGCCGTACAAATGTTGATTTCTGTAGGATCCTACCCCCTAGCCGTACATATCCTACCCCCTAGCCGTACAATGTTGATTTCTGTAGGATCCTACCCCCTAGCTGTACATATCCTACACCCTAGCCATAAAAATGTTGATTTCTGTAGGATCCTACCCCTAGCTGTAAATATCCTACCCTAAATAGCTGTACAAATGTTGATTTCTGTAGGATCCTACCCCCTAGCCGTACATATCCTACCCTCTAGCCATACAAATGTTGATTTCTGTAAGATCCTACCCCCTAACCATACATATCCTATCCTCTAGCCATACAAATGTTGATTTCTGTAGGATCCTACCCCCTAGCCGTACAAATCCTACCCTCTAGCCGTACAAAACTTGTCTCTCGAATTATCTTGAGGATTTTCCTAATCTTTTCTGGTTGCAGCAATATTGAAGTACAAAACTTGATAACACAATGTGTGGTTCCAAAAATATCCATACCCCCTCGACGGAAGGGTGTTGAAAAGTGACCCCCCCCCACCCCTCTGGAATTTCCGAAGAAAAATACAGTATTTGTATGGAAAAGATCTGGTAAATTGACCCCCCCATCCCTCCGGAATTTCCAATCCCTTCCGTAGGGGGGTATGGATAATTTCTGGAAATACACAATGTAAGGAAATCACTATTGTCTGCAGTTCATGCAGTATTTGTATCCTACCCTGTAGCTGTACATATCCTACCCTCTAGCCATACAAATGTCGCGTTTCATGGGATCCTACCCCCTAGATGTACATATCCTACCCCCTAGCAGTACAAATGTCGATTTCTGTAGGATCCTACCCCCTAGCCATACATATCCTACCCCCTAGCAGTACAAATGTTGATTTCTGTAGGATCCTACCCCCTAGCCGTACATATCCTACCCCCTAGCTGTACATATCCTACCCCCTAGCTGTACAAATGTTGATTTCTGTAGGATCCTACCCCCTAGCCGTACATATCCTACCCCCTAGCTGTACATATCCTACCCCCTAGCTGTACAAATGTTGATTTCTGTAGGATTCTACCCCCTAGCTGTATGTATTCTTCTCCCCTAGCCGTACAAATGTTGATTTCTGTAGGATCCTACCCCCTAGCCATACATATCCTACCCCCTAGCAGTACAAATGTTGATTTCTGTAGGATCCTACCCCCTAGCCGTACATATCCTACCCCTAGCTGTACATATCCTACCCCCTAGCTGTACAAATGTTGATTTCTGTAGGATCCTACCCCCTAGCCGTACATATCCTACCCCCTAGCTGTACAAATGTTGATTTCTGCAGGATCCTACCCCCTAGCCGTACATATCCTACCCCCTAGCTGTACAAATGTTGATTTCTGTAGGATTCTACCCCCTAGCTGTATGTATTCTTCTCCCCTAGCCATACAAATGTTGATTTCTGTAGGATCCTACCCCCTAGCCATACATATCCTACCCTCTAGCCATACAAATGCTGATTTCTGTAGGATCCTACCCCCTAGCCATACAATATCCTATCCTCTAGCCATACAAATGTTGATTTCTGTAGGATCCTACCCCCTAGCTGTAAATATCCTACCCTAAATAGCTGTACAAATGTTGATTTCTGTAGGATCCTACCCCCTAGCCGTACATATCCTACCCTCTAGCTGTACAAATGTTGATTTCTGTAAGATCCTACCCCGTAACCGTACATATCCTATCCTCTAGCCATACAAATGTTGATTTCTGTAGGATCCTACCCCCTAGCTGTACATATCCTACCCTCTAGTCGTACAAATGTTGATTTCTGTAGGATCCTACCCCCTAGCCGTACAAATCCTACCCTCTATAGCCGTACAAAACTTGTCTCTCGAATTATCTTGAGGGTTTTCCTAATCTTTTCTGGTTGCAGCAATATTGAAGTACAAAAATTGATAATACAGTGTAGGAAATCACTATCGTCAGCCGTACAGTTCATACAACCAGCAGTTCATGCAGTATTTGGGTGTTATTTTTGCGAGTTTTGCTTCGAGCCGTTTGAGCAACATTAAAGCCCAAATATCAGTAGATTTGATATCCTCGTGGTGTTGTACGAGCCAGCACAATTCCATCTTGCTCTCCTTTATCGTTTATCTTTACAGTAGCGGCCTAAAACGATCTCTAACTGTTCGTTTTGTACCTTTCGCGGGTTTCTGCCTTCCAATAGCCGCCATCTTGGATTTCCGATGTTCGGGTAAATTCGGAAATCTTCCGACTTCGGGTCAAGTTCGGGCGTACGGCTAGGGGGTAGGATTTAGGCACAACCCTTTGCCAGGGTCTCCTCTGGCACGACCCGCCATTTTGAAAATTGACCGAGGAGACCCTGGGAACGAGGTTGCGTACTCATGGCCGCCATGTTGTTTTTGTCTCCGCCAAAGGGCCTGGGGCAAAACACAGGTAGCCCGCGCGTATTCACAGAAAACGACAACGCTATCTCGATATGTTATATGTTTCTGTTTTTAACCCCATGCGACGAGCACCCCTATCATGTCGACATGGGAAGAACCCCTCGGTACTAAATTTCTCTGCCTCCCAGTTCTCCCCTCATGCGCCATGAATCATAAGTGATTCATTCTCTTTTTATCACTAACCGGTCTATTGCGACAGCACACATATTAAAAGTAGTAGCGACCACTGTCAAAAGCCAAACAATGACTCTGCGTTCTTCATTTGCCAAACGTCTTGTAACGACAACTCCAAACTGAGCGACGCGTAGAGAGGGTTGACCACCGCTCCCACGATCAGGTCAGCGGATGCCAGGGAAGCGATGAAAAGATGCGAGGTCGATCTCAGTGACGAGTTGCGAATGATAGCAAAAAGTACCAGAGTGTTGCCAACAACTGTGACGAACCCAGAGAGAGAATTTAGAACTCCCAGAGCTAGAGATGAAGCTTGCGAGAGTCGATGTGCTGCACAGTGAGTGATATTGGATGCCATGGGAATATAAGCAGTAGGAAGCAAATCTTTCTTCCAAAAGGCTTAGGTTCTCTTGAACATAGTCAAAAAGCTGCCATGCCTGTATGAAAGGAATTTTAATACTTCTTGTAAACTAATTCACTGTAGGTCAGATCCGTGCATGTAATATTTAGTTTAGCATGGCGATGAAATATTTTCTCCGCATATGCTCGTTGTAGTGGGTATAGCTTTGATCAAGGCACAAGGGGAGGTCCTGCATGGCAATCCAAATGAGTTGAATGAGCAAATATCCCAGTGTCAGTGACAAATGTCAGGAGATATATTCTAGACATGCTAGAGGAAGGATTTTGATTGACCATTTCAAGGAAGTTCTAGCGTATTTTACGAAAACGCGCGGGTTGCCATCAGTGTGTTTTAATAGTTGTTTTTAGAAGTCGTTTTCTATTTCATCATCAGACAGCTGTGACCATATTTTAGTTGGCGCATTTTGCAGCTTCACAACAAGTTTCATCTACAGTTGCATGTAGTACCATCTTGTTATGTTCAACTCTTCCTCCCCTAATGAGAAAGGACATGCGAAATTTACATCTTTTGGGGTGCCTCTCCTCCTAAAAAAACATAATGGCCGTGTTCACACAAGAGACGAACACATCGTCTCAGGACAGACAATTGTTTCAAACAAACCGTCTGGTGTGAAAACGGGACGAACAAATTTGCAGAAGAACAAATCGTTTGTCCGTCTATGAAGACTGTTTTACGAAGACGATTTGTCCGTCCAGACTAACAACTCGATCAAAGTTCGACTAGCAAAAGAAGCGCGGATTGCTTATGGAAAATTTCTGGGGCGCTTTCCATTTGGCAAAAAATCCCGGTTTGAATTCCCAGTAGTTCTCTGAGTCAAATGGAAAGGTCTCAATCCGGCAATTCACGAGAACAGCCACGATTGGACGAAAAGTCCGAGAACGGTCTGCACCGCTTTCCATTTTGACCCGGAATTTCCGGGAATTTCGGTCAGAAATCAAAAGGAAAGGGACAAATTCCCGGAAATTCCGAGTTCTCCGAAAATTCCCATTTTTGGGGTAAGCTCCAAAGGTTGTCCCAAATTTCCGAAACTTTTCCCCGGGTTTGGCGCTTTCCATTTGACTTCTAATCGAAAATTCCGGGATTTTTTGCCAAATGGAAAGGCCCTGGTCGTCTCGAATTCACATAGACGAACAAATCCAAATTTCCAGACGACTTGTTCGTCTTCTAGTGTGAAAACGGCCAATATATATGTTGCTTCCGTCTCCCCTTTGCACGTTACTATCAGACATAATTCATAGTTCCGACCTGTCATTCAAAGCCATAGTTACTGTTGTTATGTCCCACACCCAAACCAAGTTTTCCTAAAGAAAAGTCCAAAAATATTCCGATCTCGCTAAGGTTTACGATATATCTCTATCTAGTTCGGATCATCTGAGTTTACACCGTCATAAAAGGCAAAAAAGTGCTGTAAATCGGACTGATTTCGGAAGTCATGGCATCTTGTTTGGGGAGAAACTCTCTAACTCTGATTGGTATCTCCAGATAGCGTGAAATGGCTCATTGTTTGATCGGAACTATGAATATCCCCTTTCATCGTCAGATATACTATATATACCAGTCAGTTTTTTTTTTTTTTGCAAACAAGGCCCCCCAAGAAGTATTGGAAACACAGAATTGCATTATCATTCACATTGAGTCGACATCAAGATTTTTAAAATGATTGACCAGAAACTTGGGGTATATAAGGGGATGCAAAATCGTGGGAATTGGCTCATTAGGCTCATGCAACCCTCTAACAAATATAAATTCTATTAATAGTCTTCTTTTTAGCTCCGACGAAGGGCCTAACGCTCGTAAACGTCAATGTCTAATGTCTATATTTGCTTGCTTTTTCATTTGCCACTGTTTGTATCGCGATATTTCTTACATCTCTCTAAACTAAATTACCGAACTAGAAACACTTTAGAGTATAGAACGTATTTTGTAATGGGCTGGTTGACCAATATCTTTGATCGGAAAGTGCAGAAAACGCGGCTTGAAAAACATAAGGAGCAGTTTAGAATTTCGTTTCCTGGCGATGATTGTGTACTCGGGTTTACTTTAGAGCAAGATTGGTCCCAGCAAAGCATTTTACGTTGAGGAATTATTCAATCAAACGAAGACAATAGTGTGAAGGGAGATCTACAATTGTTGCTATCAAGCTAGCTTTATAGCTGAACCGAATGTTTTGCGCTGCGCACTTAACAGCTGTTTTGAGTATTCTGCGAACTCTCGCGTTCGACTTCCAATGGCGTTCTGGCTTCCGTCAATCAAACTCTTGGGTCTAAGGGTTGGACCATTAGAAGTTGGGGGAGGGGTGGCAATGTTTTTGCGTATGATTTTTTTTTTCGGGGATCACGTTGTGCAAGAATTGTTTTTCGGACTCGAAGGCCATGTACGAATTTTTTTTTTCCGCAGACACACAAAAAGTATTTTGTAATACACATTATACATACATGCCGAAATTTGCCAGAGTGAGAAGTATAGACCGAGGTCACCGAGTGGAAGAGGATAAAACCACAAGGGGTAGCAGGTAGGCCTGTGCATCAAGCAAAACCTGTTCCCGTGGCATTCCGTTCCCACTGGCCGTCCAAATCCTATTGCTGTATGTCTATGCATCAACAAACTTTTCTTATACTATATTTATATTTTCAGAAATGGAATAAGAAAATCCTTTTGTCATTTCCTCTTGACATTTTACAGATAGAGGGTATCGACTTGTTCCTTCGTTGCGCGCGAGGCATTGACAAATGCATTTTATCAAGCCTCAGAGAAAGGGTAGAATGAACATTCCGTTTTTCTGTGTACAGTAAACAAGTTTTATCATTTACGCGCGCAACCGCGCGCCACAAATGACGACATTATTATTATTCATTCATTCATTTGCGTGAAGCGGTCCAAATGAAGAATTTCTATGGTTGTAACGTCGAATTCACGCTTACCTAAGTGGAATTGTTTCGAACATAGTGTGCCTGTCGGGCCTATCACTGCAAGGCATTTTTGGGAGAGTTTGTTTTTCCTCGGCAAGATACAGTTGTTCTTGTAAATGGCCTGAGGGCAGTGTCTTCGTTGCGCGAGTTCTCACAGACTATATCAGACTATGTCATGTTATTTTGTATGCGCGCAAAGCGCGCCGAAATTTTTATTGAGTGAAGTGAAGTAGAAACATGACTGCTTTCATTCTCAAGTAAATATGCAGCCTCAGACATCTTTTTAACGAGAGCCCAAGCCATGTATTTGTAGGATTTTTTTTCTAGCTTGAATCTCTGCAAGATTATTTTTTTGAAGGATTGGCCTTGCGCGAATTTTTTTTGGGGAATTGCCACCCCCTCCCCCAATTTCTAATGGTCCATCCCTAATTTGAGTCTTAAGCCCGGTGCACACTAGCGACATAACGACATAAGAACGTTATGTTGCAACGAAAAAAGCACGGGAAAATAATTGAAACAATCAATATTTTCCATGGATCTTCATTAGATTACTTCACCAAAGCAATCTTCTGTTATTTTTTGTCGACTTCAACTTCTTGAAACCACTAAATTTTGTTCGCGTGACATTTTTCTTATGTCGTTATGTCGCAAGTGTGCACCAGGCTTTAGTCGACCGTAAGTTAGGCCATCTGTTAAGAAAAAGATAGAAGAAGATGCTGTGTGTTGGGGCATTTCACTAGGATGGCGAATAACTGAATTCTATGTATTCCATATAATTTCAAAGTTTGATTGACGGAAGCCAGAAAGCGGTTTGACGGAAGGAGTTCGCAGAATACTCAAAACTCCTCAGATAAGGTTTCCAATATCCATCAATATTGAATCAAGATCGTGATTCGAACGCTGAAAATCGTTATATCACATTCACTCACGTTATAACAACGTCGAGAATCCGGTCAAGCTATAAAAATTGTTCAAAGTTCTTTAGATACAATGTTGAAAATCGACTTTCAGCTTGGGTTAAAAGGGGCGGAAAGGGGGTTTCTTTTCAAATTTGAGAACGTTTTTTTGTGGCACTCTTAGCCTCAATGTTCTTATCAATACGTGATGCTTATAAAAAAGAGAAAGGTGTTTGATGTCATCCTTTTGACTAAAATATCTATAAAAACCATTTGGTGAAAATAAGGCCCTTGTAGTAATGACATGAGCTTTTGGTGTAATGATCATAAGAAATGCTAACGAGAAATGTAGGACACCAGGGGCCCATTTCTCGAACAACCTACTCTCGGGGCCCGAATTTTTTGGGTTTTGGGTACCCAAAAAACGCGGGTGAAAAACAATGGAAAGTTTTCGGGGACGCTGCTTTCCCGAGATTTTTCAGGTGATATTTTTGTCGATTTGATGCGTTTTAATGGAATATGGAAATTTCGTTTTCGTTACGTAAACACATAAATATCCACAAATATGAAGTTCTAGACTATAAGCAAGGATGGAAAGAAAGCGAACTTGAGGACCAATCTAAATGTTGAAGCAAACTTTTCGGGCCCAGAAAAACGTGCACCAAACCACTTGGTTCTTTAAAAAAAAAAACGGGAATTTGGTAGGTTCAAGACAAAAGAAAAGCCTATGTTTTGGCCAGTTTTCTCCTGGAAGGTTTCTTTAACGGCGCGCGCTGGAACTCGAGCCAACGCCAGATAGAGAGAAAAAAAGAATAGATGTTTGTGATGATTGGTAATATTTCGATCGACTTAACATCGCTATTTGCGGCTCAAACTTTGTTGTCATTAACTATCTAGCAATTAATGTTCATGTAAAACCTAAAGCAATAAAAGCAAAAAAGAAAGAGACTTACCGAAATTATCCACCCAAAAGGACAACAGCGTTTTTAGTCAATAGGGGGAATTCACAAATGATTTTATCACAACTGCACCTGCAAGTTAACTTACTCTCTACGGGTAATAACGCATCTGAAAAGTATCAATTTTGATTGGGCGATAACAACGTAGATGGCTCATTGAGAAAACCAACTTAAAAAAACACTCGACCAATTAACGAAAGCTATATTGAGGTTGCTTTTTGGATATTATTTCTATAATTATTATATTTCTTATAACAGACATGACGAACATTTGGTGATCTATACAGGGAAACAGACAAGCAAGTGTTTTCTTGGGATCTTTTTTTTTAAGATAAAAGGCGCTCGCATGTCGTAATGCTGCAGTGGCGTCTATAATTTAAATAGACATCTGGCCAATAGCTCTGACAGCTTAGAAGCTTTTTACAATCCAGCAATGATCTCGTTAGAACATTTACATTGACAACGAGAAACCTTTTTATGGCAAGTCAAGGGTTTTATGGCAGCCGGCAGCTCTCCTGACTCTCTCCCTCTATTCATAGTTCCGATGAAACAATGGAGCATTTCACGCTATCTGGAGATACCAATCAGAGCTGGAAAGATTTTCCCTCGGGAACTGATCTTGTCCCACAAACAGTATTTCAGGACTTCCGAAATCAGTCCGATGTGCAGCACTTTTTTGCCTTTTATGACAGTATAAACTGAGATCATCTGAAGATAAGGAAAACCCTGGTTTGTTTGTGGGACATAACAACAGTAACTATGGCTTTGAATGACAGGTCGGAACTATGAATTCCATATTCTTTAACATCACCTTCTTCATCATTTGTTCGAACAAAGACCAACTAATGAATGATAAATAGAACTTATCACCATGCTTCACGTAAAGGCAGCTTATCACAGCTTCACGTGTTATGTAACTTTTTTTTCGTTCTTTATTTCTAGGGTTTTTCTCTTTCCGTTGAAGAGAAAGTGTTTTTCTTTTCATGATTACACAAGCAAAATTTTACAGGAAAAGTCGACACAACGTAGTACGAAAGCCGAGAAGGGACACGACCAGATAAAAATTTTACAGATAAAAATTTTGCAGATATACTGTTTTGCAGATAAAAATTTTGCAGAAAAAAATTTCGCAGATTAAAATTTCGCAGATAAAAATTTAGCCCAATCTGCTACATACGTGGGTTACGAAAATCGGATGAGTCATGATCAGCCATCCAGGCGGCCTTTAAATTTTCTTGTTAAGGATTTCTAGTATAAATTCAGAACGGCATTTAGGACGACCGTAGACTAGCTAAGCAAATACATAGTTCTCCAGAAAAAGTGAAAAAAATAAGTGCTGAGTTTTAAATAAAGCTGCGCAATTCGTGGGGGCCGTCTTGATTTAGTCGTCTCGTCTTTATAGGCGGCTAAACCGCCCGGGAAGAAAAGGGTGTCTGAGCGATGCCTTTAATTTCCGAACGGCTAGGCCGTCCAACGGCTAAGCCGTCTTCCATATTTCTCGAAAGCCGTCTGAGGTGGGCTATTAAAGGCCGTCTTGACGCCTTAGCCGTCTATAGTATAAATACAGCCAATTAGTGCCACCTTTTAAGGTTCACATAAAATTTGTATTATTATCCAAAAAGGCCGCGATTAAAACTATGTGGACTCAGTTTGGATCGTGCAAAAAGAACCAGAATTCGCGGCATCGACCGCGGCAGGACTCTCGACAGCGAATTGACACTGCTGCATCTGCTAAAAATTTGTTATCAGCGAAATTTGCATCTTTTTTTTATCTGCTAAATTTGCATCTGTGAAATTTTTATCTGCTAAATTTTCATCTGCTAAAATTTTTATCTGTGAATTTTTTATCTGTGAAAATTTTATCTGCTAAAAGTTTTATCTGTGAAATTTTTATTTGTGAAATTTTTATCTGTGAATTTACCTGCTAAATTTTTAGATCCGCGATCTTCTGGTTTTATCTGCAAAATTTTTATCTGCAAAATTTATATCTACAAAGTCTTTATCTGCGAAATTTTTATCTGGCCATGTCCCTTCTCGGCTTTCGTAACGTAGAGAGCGACAGACGAGAAGTGAATGTAACAGAGCGCTTACGGGAGAAACTGTCAAGTGTGGCATGAGATGGGCCTGTGATATTTAAATTGCGTAGTACCCCTACTAGACAAAAGGTAAATATTCCCAATTAATTATTCATTTTCTCTGAATATTACGAAACATGTAGAGAGGAGAACGAAAACGACAAAGAGTTATTGTTATTATTGTTAACTTTCTTTTTGATTTTTTTAAAGAACCACAGGCGCGGTTTCCGAAGCCAGACGTACAAGACCGCTAGATCATTGCTTCTTGCCAAAAAAGCGATAATAGGTTTTCGTTCTAGTATCTGTCATCTGACTTAATTAATCAAAAGCTGAAGTAAGCATGAAATTTGGGAAGTGTTGGAGTCACTGAAATTTGGTTGCTGGAATAAATTCTGATTTCTTTAGACTGGCATAAGCAACATATTTGGTCTTTCGTTTTGAGGACAAAATATATCTACAGGGAGTTCTGCTTCATAGGCCTCGACTCTTGGCTGTATTGGGGCTTGGTATTTTTAAGAGCATCTTAAGAACACTTGAGTATCACATTGCTAAAAATTGAGGAAGATTTGGAGTTTTCTCAGCCTCAAACAGAAATTACTGCTTTTCACAATTCTGCGAACTCCACGTTATACGCCAAATAACAAAACGCGGTTGCGCTTCCGTCGATCACACGAATGAGTAGCTCTTGGTGATTTCACGAAGGCTTGACTAGGATTCAAAGCTAAATTTTCCGCCATAAAATGCAAACGAAACTTAGAAAAAATCCATGCGGTTTGATGGACTGAAGCCAAAACGCAGTTTGGCGTTCGGAAATGTAAAGTAGGAGTCGCAGTAACATTTGCGATAAAAGAGATCGAGAGTGTATTTATAACGGACGCGTGATTCCTCCTAGCGTCATTTGTCGGTTTTGTTTTGTGTATAGAGGCTTTTTTGTTGTTGTTGTCTTTTTTTGCCCCCGATTTTTCCGGATACCTTCCTTTACGCCAGTGTTAATGATTTGATCAGCTTGTTTAGCTGTTTGGTTCAATAAAAACATTTCGTAGACTACACATGTCACGTGTGAAACGTGACGTGCTCGATGGAAAGCGTACTCTGCAAATTGAATTCGACAAAGAATAACTCTTACGACTTTTGAAACCTTTTTACTGGGAAATGTTATTTACTATCTTTTTACAGGTAAAATCTGAGGAACAACGCACATCAGGAAATTGTCAACGACTTTCGATATGGCGACGAAGCAAAACTTTACTCATCCCCCCCCCCCCACCTTATTTGGAAGGTCTGTAAGTATCATTAGAAAATTCACCAGAACTTACAGTTGTCCAAGAAACATCGTTTGTGTTGTCGCATGTGCATTTTGTTTCTTCTCGGCCATAGGGCCTGGTGAGGAGTTGCAGAAACAATCCAGAGGCAGCCCGCGGATTCGTAAAATGAGCTCTGTTGTGATTTCTTTACTGTAACGAAATGTCACAATCAAAATGGAGTGTGGGCTCAAATAATTGCTGCGAGCGAAGCGAGCAGCATACTATTTCAAACGGTGGGATCTCTGTGGCGCACGATATTACTGAAGGCAAAGTCGATTTCGTGGGCTAGCAAGCGATGGATGATTTTGGCGCCTGCAATCGTCCTTGCGTAATCAGCGGCTATCGGCCAATGATGAAAGCGCATGCCGACGCCTGCAGTATCGTCCTTACTAATCAGCGGTTATCGTAAAGTCCCTTCGTTCTTTTGCGAATTTGGAAAGTCTCTTCGTTGTTTTAGAAAGTTCCTTTGCTTCGTGAAGGTAAGTTTGAAAGTTTATCATTCAGATGCTACTTTATTTGTTCGTGGAAGTATTCATCAAGGCGATAGTCGTTAAGCGATATTTCTAGAGGAAGGCAATGTGCTTTTAGAAGTCTTTCAGCTTTGTTAAGTGCAAATTCGTATGACATTTCGACATGGACAACAGAGACCATCGATCGAGTTTTATTCGAAGGGGATGAAATGCATTTGAAGAACGCGTTTAACATGGAAGAGACGATCTCCCTGAACAGTTTACCGGATTGAGTCCTACCTCCTTTACATTTATCGCAGCACTTTACTTTCAATAGAAACCGCTAGTATGGTCATATCAGCGGAAAACGTCCTTAGGGACCGGTCATTATTTATCGCCTGGGGGCGGGGGGGGGGGGGGGGGGGGGCAGAGGATTTTTTGGGGATCATTTCATTTTGGGGCGAGCGAAAGGGGGGATCTCTCAAAACCTGAAGCCCTGAAAGGGGGGACCACAAGACATTTTCGAAGTAGTTACTCCAGCAACTTCTCTACCATTTGCATTTTTCTACCTCACTTCACTCAATACATAATAAAATTTTCGGCGCATAAAGAATATGATCTAATATAGTCTTTGGCAACTCGCGCAACGAAGACACTACCTTCGCACCGTTCACAAGAACAACTGTATCTTAGCGTGGAAAAACAAACTCTACCAAAAATGCCTTGCAGTGATAGGCCTGGCTGGCAGTCACTTTGTTCGAAAGAAGAGTAAGGCCTAGTACATACGCCGTTCTTCTCATGAGCCGATCCGGAGCCGATCCAATTGCAAAATCTCGATAAAACAATATTGCTCGTCCATCTCTGGTCTACCTGTCACCTAGGCTATTCTAAATCATACCGGTAATGTAGAATCCATTTAAATGCCCCACTTTTCGCGTATTTCACGGCAACAGGTTGGATCGGCTCATGATAAGAGCGGTGTATGTACTAGGCCTAAGCGTGTGTTCGACGTTACAGGCATAGAAATTCGTCATTTGGGCCGCGCTTCACGCAAATGAATAATAATAATAATTTCGTTATTTCGGCACGCAATTGCGCGTATGAATAATAAAAACTACAGGATTTGTTTACTAGACATAAAAAACGGAATGTTCATCACACTATTTTGGTGAAAGTGCTTTTATCAATGAAATGGCTTCATGAAATGCGTTTATCAAAATTCGGGCGCGCTTCGCGCGCAAAGAAAGAAAAATGTGATCCCCTCTATCTGTAAACTGCTGTCTTGTACTAGGTCAAATAAAGGGTGGGGGGGAGGGTTACGAAAACGTTTAACTGCTCTGAGGGGGGATCACGTTAATCATTGTACTTATAGAGGGAGGATCACTGCATTTTTACCTTGTATTACCCAAAATGTATTACCCCCCCCCCCCCCCCCCCCCCCCCCCCCCCCCGAGGCGATAAATAATGACTGGTCCCTTAGATATGCGTGCACATATAGTGGCTCATCGATCAAAAAGCACAGAGGCCAATCAAAAAGCACAGAGAGTAATGACGAAAAGACTCGGGTGTTTGATTGACGGAAGCCAGAAGGCGGTTTTACGGTTGGAAATCGTTAGCGAGAGTTCGCAGAATTATGAAAACCGCAGTAATGGTATGGCTGGCGGCACGAAAAAACCCAAAACAAAATTTCCAACGCAAAATGGCGGTTTTAACTATAAGAATATTAATATTAGTCTCGAAAGAGAATATCTGTTATTTTGCATGATAGAGCGGACGAAACACAGGTGACTGTCGAATAATAAATCAGACAGCGCTGTCTATTGTTTGAGGTCTTCACGGGTCTTGAGCCTTTATAAAACACCTCAGATAAGGTTTCCAATATCCATCAATATTGAATCAAGATCGTGATTCGAACGCTGAAAACCGTTATATCACATTCACTCACGTTATAACAACGTCGAGAATCCGGTCAAGCTATATAAATTGTTCAAAGTTCTTTAGATACAATGTTGAAAACCGACTTTCAGCTTGGGTTAAAAGGGGCGAAAAGGGGTTTTCTTTTCAAATTTGAGAACGTTTTTATTTTGTGGCACTCTTAGCCTCAATGTTCTTATCAATACGTGATGCTTATAAAAAAAGAGAAAGGTGTTTGATGTCATCCTTTTGACTAAAATATCTATAAAAACCATTTGGTGAAAATAAGGCCCTTGTAGTAATGACATGAGCTTTTGGTGTAATGATCATAAGAAATGCTAACGAGAAATGTATGTAGGACACCAGGGGCCCATTTCCTAAACAACCAACTTTCGGGACCCGAATTTTTTGGGTTTTGGGTACCCAAAAAACGCGGGTGAAAAAAAAGGGAAAGTTTTCGGGGACGCTGCTTTCCCGAGATTTTTCGGGTGATATTTTGTCGATTTGATGCGTTTTAATGGAATATGGAAATTTCGTTTTCGTTACATAAACACATAAATATCCACAAATATGAAGTTCTAGACTATAAGCAAGGATCGAAAAGAAAGCGAACTTGAGGACCAATCTAAATGTTGAAACAAACTTTTCGGGCCCAGAAAAACGCGCACGCCAAACCTCTTGGTTCTTTTAAAGAAAAACGGGATTTGGTAGGTTCAAGACAAAAGAAAAGCCTATGTTTTGGCCAGTTTCCTCCTGGAAGGTTTCTTTAACGGCGCGCGCTGGAACTCGAGCCAACACCAGCGTGCACCAGATAGAGACAAAAAAAGAATAGATGTTTGTGATGATTGGTAATATTTCGATCGACTTAACATCGCTATTTGCGGCTCAAATTTTGTTATCATTAACTATCTAGCAATATCATGTTCATGTAAAACCTAAAGCAATAAAAGCAAAAAAGAAAGAGACTTACCGAAATTATCCAGCCAAAAGGAGAACAGCGTTTTTAGTCAATAGGGGGAATTCACAAATGATTTTATCGGCAACTGCACCTGCAAGTTAACTTACTCTCTACGGGGTAATAACGCATCTGAAAAGTATCAATTTTGATTGGGCGATAACAACGTAGATGGCTCATTAAGAACACACTCGACCAAAGCTATATTGGGGTTGCTTTTTGGATATTATTTCTATAATTAGTATTTTTCTTATAACAGACATGGCGTACATTTGGTGACCTATACAGGAAAACAGACAAGCAAGTGTTTTCTTGGGATCTTTTTTTTTTCAAGATAAAAGGCGCTCGCATGTCGTATCGACACAACGTAGAGAGCGACAGACGAGAAGTGAATGTAACAGAGCGCTTACGGGAGAAACTGTCAAGTGTGGCATGAGATGGGCCTGTGATATTTAAATTGCGTAGTACCCCTACTAGGCAAAAGGTAAATATTCCCAATTAATTATTAATTTTCTCTGAATATTACGAAACATGTAGAGAGGGAGAATGAAAACGACAAAGAGTTATTGTTCGAATAAACGAAACTTTCTTTTTAATTTTTTTTAAAAGAACCACGGGCGTGGTTTCCGAAGCCAGACGTACAAGACCGCTAGATCATTGCTTCTTGCCAAAAAAGCGATAATAGGTTTTCTTTCTAGTATCTGTCATCTGACTTAATTAATCAAAAGCTGAAGTAAGCATGAAATTTGGGAAGTGTTGGAGTCACATTTGGTTGCTGGAATAAATTCTGAACATCTGGTGGATTTATTTAGACTGGCATAAGCAACATATTTTGCCTTTCGTTTTGAAGACAAACTAATATATCTACAGGAGTTCTGCGTCATAGGACGCACTCCTCGACTCTTGGCTGTATTGGGGCTCGGTATTTTTAAGAGCATCTTAAGAACATTTGAGTATCACATTGCTAAAAATTTAGCAAGATTTGGAGTTTTCTCAGCCTCAAATGCTTTTCACAATTCTGCGAACTCCACGTTATACGCCAAATAACAAAACGCGGTTGCGCTTCCGTCGATCAAACGAATGAGTAGCTCTTGGTGATTTCACGAAGGCTTGACTAGGATTCAAAGCTAAATTTTCCGCCATAAAATGCAAACGAAACTTAGAAAATCCATGCGGTTTGATGGTCTGAAGCCAAAACGCAGTGTAAAGTAGGAGTCGCAGTAACATTTGCGATAAAAGAGAGAGTGTATTTTATAACGGATGCGTGATTCCTCCTAGCCTCATTTGTCGGTTTTGTTTTGTGTATAGAGGCTTTTTTGTTGTTGTTGTTTTGTTGTTTTTTTTCCCCCGATTTTTCCGGATACCTTCTTTTACGCAGTGTTGATGATTTGATCAGCTTGTTTAGCTGTTTGGTTCAATAAAACATTTCGTAGACTACACATGGTGTTTTAACACGTTAAAACGTGTGAAACGTGACGTGCTCGATGGAAAGAGAGGTACTCTGCAAATTGAATTCGACAAAGAATAACTCTTACGACTTTTGAAACCTTTTTACTGGGAAATGTTTTTTACTATCTTTTTACAGGGAAAATCTGAGGAACAACGCACATCAGGAAATTGTCAACGACTTTCGATATGACGACGAAGCAAAACTTTACTTACCCATCCCCCCACCTTATTTGGAAGGTCTGTAAGTACCAGTAGAAAATTCACCAGAACTTACAGTTGTCCAAGAAACATCGTTTGTGTTGTCGCGTGTGCATTTTGTTTCTTCTCGGCCATAGGGCCTGGTGAGGAGTTGCAGAAACAATCCAGAGGTAGCCCGTGGATTCGTAAAATGAGCTCTGTTGTGATTTCTTTAGTAACGAAATGTCACAATCAAAATGGAGTGTGGGCTCAAATAATATGGTCATATCAGCGGAAAACGTCCTTAGGGACCGGTCATTATTTATCGCCTCGGGGGGGGGGGGGGGGGGGATCTCTCAAAACCTGAAGCCCTGAAAGGGGAGACCACAAGAAATTTTCTAAGTAGTTACTCCAGCAACTTCTCTACCATTTGCATTTTTCTACCTCACTTCACTCAATACATAATAAAAATTTCGTACCCTTCGCACCGTTCACAAGAACAACTGTATCTTAGCGTGGAAAAACAAACTCTACCAAAAATGCCCTGCAGTGATAGGCCTGGCGGGCAGTCACTTTGTTCGAAAGAAGAATAAAGCCTAGTACATACGCCGCTCTTATCATGAGCCGATCCAATTGAAAAATCTCGATAAAACAATATTGTTCGTCCATCTCTTGTCTCTGGTCTACCTGTCACCTAGGCTATTCTAAATCATACCGGTAATGTAGAATCCATTTAAATGCCCCACTTTTCGCGTATTTCACGGCAACAGGTTGGATCGGCTCATGATAAGAGCGGCGTATGTACTAGGCCTAAGCGTGTGTTCGACGTTACAGGCATAGAAATTCGTCATTTGGGCCGCGCTTCACGCAAATGAATAATAATAATAATTTCGTTATTTCGGCACGCAATTGCGCGCATGAATAATAAAAACTAGAGGATTTGTTTACTAGACATAAAAAAACGGAATGTTCATCACACTTTTTGGGGAAATTGTTTTTATTAATGAAATGGCTTGATGAAATGCGTTTATCAAAATTCGGGCGCGAAAGAAAGAAAGATGTGATCCCCTCTATCTGTAAACTGCTGTCTTCTACTAGGTCAAATAAAGGGTGGGGTGGTGTGGGGTGGGGGGGGGGGGGTCACGAAAACGTTTAACTGCTCTGAGGGGGGATCCCGTTAATCATTGTACTTATAGAGGGAGGGTCACTGCATTTTTACCTTGTATTACCCAAAATCCTCTGAGCCCCCCCCCCCCCCCCCCCCAGGCGATAAATAATGACGGGTCCCTTAGATATGCGTGCACATATAGTGGCTCATCGATGACGTCATACCACGTTACAACGCAGCTGCAACCCCCCCCACACACACACACACACATGAAAAATTCCCCCAAGCTAGGTTGTCCGAGGCTCATCCTCTCCCAAGACATACACATTTTCTCGTTTGATGACGTTATCGATTACGTCCTGATTACGTCATACCATTTAGACAACTTCACCCAAGTTTGGTTGTTTGAGATTCGAGATATATTTAAGCATTAGAGCTTAACTTTCTAAGTGACTTTATCTGCGCAATAGAGCCACGCGTGATGTTGGGAGAGACACGAGAACGTTATAAAATCACGAGCCGCAGGCGAGTGATTTTAAAACGTTTCGAGTGTCTCTCCCAACATCACAAATGCTCTATTTGCCGATAAAGTCATAGAAAGTTGTGCTCTAATGCTTTTATGATATAGCGGGGGAGAACCATTACTTTATCGGTGAAATAGAGCATAGATTTGGACCAATCAGAGCGCGCGTTATATCGTAGCTATATTATAAACCTTTTGTAGCTCCGCTATAAAACTGGTGGGTTCGGACAGTCGCTCTACACTAAGTAATTGTGAGGCATAAATAGATCATTTTCTTATACGCATGCCTCGTGGCTGTCACAGAGCCTCCCCCGCGAGGTGATGAGCCGAGGAGCTCAATCCAGCGAAGGAAAAGAGGATCGAGCCTCTGTTAGCAGGGAACTATTTACGTTTTTTGAGGATTTTGTGTCACGTACACGGGACAGACCATTAGGTGTTTAGCTTTTGTTTGCTCCATTTTTTGTTTTGCTACTTTACAGCTATATATATTTTCCTACGTTGAACTTTTTTTTTTTTGCACATCCGTTTAAATCTTTTCGGAGGTGTGGCCCACGGGCACTTCACGGTTGCTATGCTACACTAGCTACGTTTTTAGACAATATCAAAATCTGTTAAAAATTCTCTCCACTTGTGAGAAATATATACCTCTATACTTTATTTGTCTGGGCCTTTGCATGTCTCTGATGCGAGTCGATCGCGTAGTTGGCGATGCGTGCCAGATGGGCTGGTCCAAGGCCACTCACCTGGGACTCGTCCCAGGTCAGTCCAAGTTTGACAAAATAAATAGTGAGTTATTGTATTTGCGTGATTTATTATTTTACGCGAGTCTCGAAATGATAGGCCATTTCTGACAAAGAAACACTTTCTTGATAGCAGCTCTAAAGTCCCGCATCCGGATAGCATAGATCCAGGGATTGATGGCTGAAGATGAATAGGACACCATGGATGTCCAAAACCACAGACGATTAACCTCAAAGAATTCACACTGCGTCTTTGCGCCAAATGCGATAAAGTTGGTGATCAGGCTTGGGAGGAATAACACACCGAACAATATTATCACAATGCCGAACGTCCAGGCTGCTTTCTTGTTCCTGGCTCTGTTGCGATTCTCTTCTGTAGAAAACTGAAAATACGTCGACAAAATCACATATCTTGAGAAAGGTATTCTTTTTTCATTAAATGGCCCCTCACATAGGCCTTCTCTGGGACCTTATCTCTGTATCTCGCAGCTCCTAAAATTGGCACAATTTTTCCTCATCTCGCGCCTTATCTGGCACGTATAAATCATAACTTATAAATTGCTAATTGAGGCTCTCCTTCTCCGTGACATTTTCAACGATTCAATTATTTTTATGGATCTTTTAAGGAATGTTGCTCAAAATTATTGACCAAGATCCAACAAAGTGTTAAGCAAGTTTTGCCGTTAAACATCGCTGAACATGTCCTCGTCGGTTTTGTCAAATTTTGTGTGGATGTTGAACTCTAGCCTTACACCTACATTCAGATGTGTTTTAGTTAAAATTAAAATTCGGCCAAACATTAGTTGTTGGGCAAGCAAAAGATACCGCAAGCCTGCTTGCATTACTAATTTCATAATGTGGCTCGTGACTAATCATTTAGAGAACAGTCATTATTTAACGACGAAACAGATCGAGGCCTTCCTTTAAAGAGTGCCGAAGAGTGGAAGGCTTACCTGGAAAATGTGATGGTGAGCGTAAGAACGATTTTGTGTTGCATGTTGCTTTAACAAATTGTGATCCCTCCCCAAAACTGGCTTCAGTTTAAGCTAGGGGAATTTCTGCAAAAACTCAGTCATGGGAAAAGCTAAATTGACCAAGTTGTACGCATGGAAAGTGTTCGGAATTCACGTGGATAGCCATGGGAAATCCGAACACTTCCCATTCTTCTTCTAACATGGGAAATTCGATTTTTCCCATGGATGGGTTTCTGCAGAAGTTCCCTGTGTAGCTTGCACACAATTGTGCGCACAATTGAAAAACCAATATGTTCGGCGATGTAATGCCATGTATTCATACCTCTAAGGAATCACTTGTACTTGCAGTAGCAACAATCCTTTTGATCTGTGACCTGGCAGCTCCTAGGATGCCAATGTAAGAGAAGGCGATAATGATGATCGGCACAAACACTGTCACGATAGAGCCGGTCATCCACACGGCTGCAATGTGTTCCAATGGCACAAAGAAGCTTGTTGAACCGAGAAGGATGGCGAACACCCAGGTTATACCCACGGCTATCTGACATCGCCTGGCAGTGACGAGTTGGTAATAGCGTAATGGCTTGGTGATGGCGATGTACCTGTTGTTGGAGAGTGTGTAAAGCTACCACTAAACTAGGAAACATGTAGCGCGCAACACTTTGTGTCTTGCATGTTTCCCCGAGTGGCTAAACTAGGAAGCATCGCACGCGTGTGTCTCGGACACATCAAATGTTTCTTGTCTTGCACAACAATGTTTCTCGCGTGGCTAAACTGGGAAACATAGAGGAAACATGTGTCCGGCTACAATGTTGCGCGCTACATGTGTCCTAGTTTAGCCAGGGCTTAAAGATGCGTCACTGAAATAGATGTACCCATTTCAAAAACGGTCGCTTTGCGAAGTGGTTTTGGTCGTGTCGGGTAAGTATTAGGAATACTCAGGGGCGTAGCCAGCACTTATGAGAGGGGGGGTTCCAAAATTCAAAAAATAAAAAACTCCACATAGATCGGACGTGTTTTTGCGTTCTCGCCACAGGAAACCCAGCCAAAAATATTGATTTCGGAGAAAAGCTAGCGTTTGAAGAAATTTGCTACATTTTATTGGAGCTTTTATTTGTTGTCTATTAAATATTTACCGAATTTTAGTAATAAGTCGATCCAGAACAGAGGCGATGGAGGGTTCCGCTGCGGGAGAGGGGGGGTTCCGGAACCCCTGGAACCCCCCTGGCTACGCCCCTGATACTGTTTCAGAAAAGGCTGAACCATCATGAATGTCTTGGAGAAACTAAAAACACCAAAATGTGCCTCAACAATAAACAATAAATAGCACACAGAAATCTCGGATATATGAAACAGTTAGAAATAGTAAAGTTCGTATCTCTGATATTGAGACCTCATTCTATAATTTTAATTCAAAAATACTTCTCCAGCTTTGCGTTCTGTTCACTATCTGCCAGACGACAGGTACGCCTTTGCGGCCTTTGCATCCAGCTTCATCGTATACTTGTACGCGGTTGATTCATACAAGTTCTTCTTATTATAAGCGCGGCACTTCAAGGTACTTTGCGACTTTGCCCTCCAAGCCAAACAGATTGCAAATGAAAACACGCGATTACTCGCGTTTAGTCTTGCAGTCAAGCCTACTCCGGGTCTTAAGAGATCGCCGTAATCTTAGGCGATCTTGGGAATTTTTTCTATATTTCATGTTGCGATTTTGGGCGATCTTAGGTGATCTTGGGCGATCTTAGGTGATCTTAGGCCTACGGCAAACGCTGAACTTCAGTCGCTCTTGATCTGTCGAACCTTCCCTTTTTCAAAGGATGCCGCTTCATACTTAATAATCAAGAAATTTCTATTATTTTGAATTGGAACGGCGCGACTCTGGCGCGGCGTTTGCTGTAGGCCTTAGGTGATCTTGGGCGATCTTGGGAATGTTTGCTATTTCGGAGTACAGGCCTTGCAGTTGTCAGTGTTTTCTTCGAGCACGACTATGCGCAAGTCGTAATTACTACACCTCCTGATTGGTTGGTTG